>VFSX01000051.1:382500-545000 GCA_016618255.1 Chlamydomonas sp. UWO 241
TACGGATACACAAGCGGCGCCAGCTCGAGGAGGATGCGCCGGTTTGGCCCGTATGGCGTTCGTAGACGTCCCACTGAGCCAGTCGCCATAATGACTCGCGCGGGTGTGACGCACAGAAGCACCTCGCCACCGCCGCGACAATGCATCGCCATACGGTGCTGCATCCGTGCTGATCACTCCACACTCTCACCATCCCCCAACTTCCAACTTCGTAGTCTCGTATATTCAGCAAACAGACACACACACACACACACACAAACAAACAAACAAACGCACACGCGCGCGCGCGCAAAGACTTACACGCAAACATGGGCTTGTCTTATCAGTACCTCAGGCGTGGCGAAACGCAACAGCAGGAGCCACTTGCTTCGGTCGTTCTGAGACCAGGGAGGTGACAAGAAGTTGGAGACACTCTCCAGGCTGGAGACTCAGGGAGACCCTTAGACGCTTAACGCCTGACACCCTGGACGTGTTATGTGTCTACATGGCGACCCTGGGCGGCCTGAACAAGCTCAGTCGCCTGCGCATGCCTGGCGCAGGTCAGTGCGTGGTGGATTTCCAATCTCTGAAGAAAGCTCTCGCTGCATGTGAGATCCCGCTGCTCGCGCCGCTGCTCGAGCCAGGCTTAACGGCAGGTGTTCAGGAGGCGTCAGCATACGCGCCGCACCAGCTCTCCAACCTACACGCGCCGATGACAGACGACCTTCGGCATCAGGTGAACGCCAGGATCATCGCTGCAAGCGCGCCTCCTCCCCTCGCGCGACTGCTGGGCTCCCCATCGCAGCCCCCGAAAACCCACCGCCCTGGATGTGAAATCGCCGGCCTGGATGTCATCGTGCGCGTGCGCAGCGTGCTGCTGTGTGCCATGCAGCGGGTGGGCCTGCCGCGGCCCCCCGCGCGTTTGGCAGCGGCTTCTTCGACAAGAAGACAGATGGGAAAATTTACTTGTTTTATTTATCCCCCACTGCTGCTGCTGCTGCTGCTGCTGGCGGCGGCAGTGGCAGTGGCGGAGGTGCAGTAGCCACGGCGCCGGGCATTGGCGGCCAGGTTGGCGGCTATGGGGGGGAGCAGCCACGCAGCCTGTCGTGACCACCAGCGGCGGCAGTAGCCAGCCTGGCAACGATGCGGGCGCAGCGCCTGCTGGGGCCGCCGGCAGCAGCAGTGCTGCTGGCAGCACCGGCGCAGGCTCATCAGAGCAGCACGGCTGCTGCGCGCACTGCGGGCGGTGTGCGCAAGGGCTGCTGCGCTGCGGGCGCTGCCACTCCGCGTTTTTCTGTGGCCCCGAGTGCCAGAGGGCGGGGTGGAGGATGCACAAGGCCACGTGCACGCTCGCACCATGAGCAGAGGCTGAAGTGGTGGGACGTCTTTGGCCCCGGGGGCACGAGGGCAGGGTGGCGGCTGGACAATGCCACGTGCACATGCGCGGCGGGAGCAGTGGATGGTCGTGTGGCTCCAAGTGCCAGAGCTGAGCTGGTAGAAGCACGCGGCAATGCGACCACCCCGCGAAACGTGTGTCAATGTTGTCGTCGTCATGATCTTTACACCTTCAAGGGATGCCCTTGGGATGCCCGGGCCCTAGCCCTCTGCAAATACGAGAGAACACTCTACGCCTAAAGCGTCAAAAGATCCCCCCCCCCCCCCCGCCGGCGCTCCCCCCCCTCCCCCCGGCCTCCACACAACCTCCCAGGGAACAACACAGAATCAACACCCCACAGTCTCCCCATCCCTTGGACGTGTAGTCTAGGTCTTGACTCAAACCCCGGGGTCCTCAGAGCCCTTCGTGTAAAACCTGTAACCCCAGAGTCTCCCTCGATTCCATGCCCCAAGAGGGTACCTCCTGTCAACGTACTGTATCCTGAGCATGCTTCCACGGACCATGTATAGGCCTGGTCGCCGCCCTGAATGTCGGCCGCTCAAACCTTTATAGGCTGGCGCGCTGCGTGGCCTTCTGGGCTGTCCTAGTAGAGCTCCCCTCGGCCTGTAGTCTAGGCCTGGACTCGCGCCCCGGGGTCCTTCGGCACGTACGTGTAAAACCTGTAAATCAGCCGCTCAAACGGTGTCGCCGGGCGACTTGGCTGGTGCCAGGCCCGGAATTCCGGTCACAGCCACGCGCACCTGTGTGTGTGTGTGTGTGTGTGCGTGAGCGAGTGTGTGTGTGTGTGTGTGTGTGTGTGTGTGTGTGAGCGTGGGTGCGTGGGTGTGCATGTGTGTATGCATGCGTGCATGCATGCGTGAGGGGGGAGGGGGAGGGGGCACACGTCAGGCCCCCCCACGCCCCCCCGCGCCCCCCTCCCCCCCCGAATGGCACACACATGCACCTGCTCATCCTCCAATGTCGACTGGCGGCTGTGGCCCTGCAAGGTCGACTGGCGGCTGGGGACCATCGTTTGGGAGCGGAAGTCAAAGGGTGCCGCCTTGCGCCGCGGGTTGCCCACGCGGATGCCAAAGTAGGACTCGCCACGGATGTTGGCGAGCGCCGCACCCAGCGGAGGCAGCGTGAGCAGCATCTGTGTGTGCAGGCAGCTATTTCAGTCGGTCTGTCTGCTCAATCTTGGACGGTAGTAGTCACCACGGAGGTTGTCCCGTTGAGGTGAAATCAGTGTCTTCTGTGGAGGCAGCGTGAGCAGCATCTGTGTGCGCAGGCAGCTATTTCGGTCAGTCTCTCTGCTCAATCTTGGAAGGCAGGAGTCACCACGGGTGTTGCCGAGCGCCGCGCCCAGCGAGGCAGCGTGTGCAGCACCAGTGTGTGTGTGCAGCGATTTCGGTCAGTCTTTCTGCTGGCCGGTAGGAGTCACCACTGTTGTGTGTAGGCAGCTATTTCGGTCGGTCTTTTGGCTCAATCTTGGATGGTAGGTATCGCTATGGGTGTTGCACGGGCGGGCGGGGCGGGCGGGGGCGGGGGGGCGGGGAGGGCGGGGGGAGGGCGGGCGGGCGGGCGGGCGGGGGAGGGGGAGGGAGGGAGGGAGGGAGGGAGGGAGGAGGGAGGAGGAGGGAGGGAGGGAGGGAGGAGGGAGGGAGGAGGGAGGGAGGGAGGGAGGGAGGGAGGGCAGGGCAGGGCAGGGCAGGGCAGGAGGGCAAAACCATGCTAAGTAGCACAGCCTACCTTGAGAATGATTGCGAGGGCACCGAATCCAAACGCGATCCACGATCCTGGCGGCACGACGCTGCCGGTAGCAGACCTGCACGCGTGTAGGCATGACTGTGAATAATAATTGGGGATAGACACCGCTATCCCTTGTACAAAATGACAGCGGGGGCAAAAACCAGCGAGGGGCTATCCCTGGGGCGTCATCCATACACGCAGGTGTTGCATAGACGGCGGGCATAACCAGGGTGCATACCAATTGCAGCAGTGGGTGGGTGGGTTGGGGCGGCATGATGCTGCCACTTGCCGACCTGCACGCGTGTAGACATGACTGTGAATAATCATGTGGGTCACTTGCAGACCTGCACGTGTGTAGGCATGACTGAATAAAACTCGCACTGTTTCATGGAGTGTGACCAGTGCTTTTCCAATTGGGTGGTAGACCGCCACAGGCGTTTTTTCGGCTGAAAGAGTCATTTTTTCAAGAGTTGGGGTTTTAAAGGGGATCACCGGCATTCTTTTTCTTCATGTTCCTACTTTTTTCAAAATAATCCCGTTTTCCCGTTTTTTTCAGGGGGCGGCCCCCCGACCGCGAGTGGCTGGGCTGTAAGAGTTGATTGATTTAAATCAATTGAAGAAGCACTGAGTGTGCCTGCGAGTGTGTGTGACGAGAGCGAAGAATTCGGAAAGACCGCCTGGCAGACCTGGCAGCCAACCCACCGATGTCCCGCTTACCTTGGCCAATTGAGGCCGAGCTTCACGCCCTTTGCGCAGAGGTCGCAGTGCTCAAAGGAGATTTGTAGGTGAGGTTGTTGGACGGGTCGCCAGGCAGGCAGTCCCCCCCCTGGCAAGCAAGCCCGCGCAAGCGCCAGCCCACCGATGTCCCGCTTACCTTGGCCAATTGAGGCCGAGCTTCACGCCCTTTGTGCAGAGGTCACAGTGCTCAAAGGAGAGGTTGTACGTGAGGTTGTGGACGGTCGCCAGGCAGAGCACAAACCAGCCGAGCAGGGAGAAGACGCCCCACCACTCCATGTAGGACATCGCAGCGCCGACGGACGGGATGGAGCAGACAGCCTGGGGGGGCATGGCCAGTGATTTTGTTTTCAGTTTTGTAGAATTTTTTTCTGGGAGCCGGTGCGCGGACCAACGTCCCGTTGACCGCCTAGAATGCTGCCTTAGCGTTGACCATTGACCGTCAAACATAGGTTGTTTTCAAGCTCGTGATGAGCTCTCTCATGGGAATGTCAGACCATACAGCAACTTGGTTGGGTGAGCTCTATCTGATGCGATTGTTGGGAGCCAAAGGGCTCCCAATGGCTCCCAGGAGCCCAAAACAAAATGACTGGGCATGGCAGCAAGACGAGGCATCTGAGTTTGAGGGCTTCAGAGCACGGAGAAGATGTATATGCTCCACCACGTCAGGGTAGTGCTGTCAGCATTCACCCGGGAAGCACCACCACCCCCCTTGGATTTTGGTCGAGGCCGTAACTCACGCCCCGGGGTCCTCCGGGCACGCACGTGTTTAACCTGTACAACCTGGCTGGCTACTAGCTGAACTCACCTGTCAGTCCATGAGCACAACCGCCACAACACCGAGCAGCATGGAGACCTCTCCCCACACAGACCCGGACGAGGCGAAGTCAAACCGCCTGACTGACTAGCTACTGGCTGGCTCCCAGCTGAACCCACCTGGCAGCCCATGAGCACAAACGCCACAACACCGAGCAGCATGGAGACCTCTCCCCACACAGACATGTACTTGAACTCGGCCGTGACGAAGTCAAACCTTCAGGGGGGGATTGAGACGCAGATGGGTGGAAAGAAATGGGCTCGCTGCAGCCCAGCTAGGGCAAACAGTCCTCTATAGGCAGGGGACCTGAGGGCGCGCGCACGCTCTTTACAGAGTGGGGGTTCCCTACCACCTACAGCCAGAAATCTCATTCAGATGCTCGGGTCGTATACGACTCTAGAGTTGTCCCTGACGTAAGCACGGTCGTATACGTCTTTAGAGGTGTCCCTGATTGTAAACATCCATTGTCTTTAATAAGACAGAAGTGAGAACAAGACAGAAGTGATGATTTTGCCGGCAGATTTTGACGCGGATCTGCCCACATTTGCGCTGACTGGTGGTGAAGTGAAGACCGTCTCTGCATTTAAGTATCTAGGGAGTTGGATAACCCAGAGTGGTGGTGTGGAAAAGGAGATCGGTGTGCGTGTCGGTCGCGCGCTGGGCGTGTTTGCGTCTTTTGATAAGATTTGGGCCAGCAAGAAGATGCAAGTGCAGTCTAAGATGCGGGTTTACAACACTTTCGTGCTGCCCCACTTTCTTTACGGCTGCGAAACATGGGCCCCTACTAAAACACAACTGACTCGATTGGAGGTTGCCCACTCCAACTGCCTTCTTCGCATTCTGGGTGTGCGCCTGGTCAACCGGCACAGATTAACTTATATTCGGCAGGCGTGCAACACTGAGCCAATTGAGAGCCTTGTGGCAAAGCGATCAATGCAGTGGCTAGGCCATGTGATGCGCATGCCGGCTTCTCGTCTTCCTCGTACGACTTTTGACTGCACAATGGATGTGGCTCGGCAGCAAGGCCGGCCTCCAGCCTCCTCCCAACACTATTTTCTTAAGCTACTGATTCAGCAGCTAAACGAAACTAGTGGCACTCGTTCTGATTGGAAGACTTTTTCGGACACGGCGTTTGAGCGTGCTCAGGATAGGGTCGGGTGGAGAGCCGTGGTGTACGGTGCGGCTGCCCCTCAGGCGCCGGCCCCTCCACCACGGCGGTCAAGTAGATTGGCAAGCGCCACTTGACCCCCTATCCCCTAGGAGCAGTTAGGACCTATTTTGGAGGCGTCGCACAATAGCTCTCCTTTTTGCTCTGGGACTACACGTTGGCAGGCAGCCGGCTGGTGGCTACCGCCCCTCACAAGTAATTGTTAGGGCCAGAACTGGACTTGGGTCTAGGCGGTGGTACTAGGACTAGAGGTAGTCTTTGCTGGGAAGCCGATGTAACTGTAACTGTTGTCTTTAATATCCCCGACGCACGAGGTGACTCGAGATCGCATGACGGCGGATGCCGATGATTATAACACCTAATTGACTGAAAGAAGTCGACTTGGGGTCGGCAGGCGTGCACCACTGAACCAGTTGTGAGGAGCATGGTGGAGCGATCAGTGCAGTGGCTAGGCCATGTGATCTGGAAAGCCGATGTCTGGAAAGCCGATGCTACTGTTGCTGTAACTGTTTCTGCTACAATCCAACTGATCCGCCTGGCTGTGCATTGTGTATTGTGGAGGGCGCAGTAGTGAATACCGTAGTGTCGCTTTTCCCTGCAAGTAAATAATTTAGAAAACGTCACGGCAAGGTCAAATTATATTTAAAAAAATGCCGGAGAAAGAAAAAACGCCAGTCAGCCCACAGTGACGTCAAAACCTGGGGAAAATCCCGCGGCAAGGCACCCAAATTCGAAACAATCACCCCCTTGAAAAAAGTGGCGGCAAGGCAAAGCGGTACTACGGTAAGTCCTAGGAGCACAAGATGCACCGGCGGTGTGTGTACACTCACAACACTCACGTGTACAGGGAGTAGTAGTACTGGGAGGAGACGATGAGGCATGAGATGATGGCGTGGACGGCAGCAAACACAAACGCCTGCAGGCCGAGGTACTTGCGCGCGTTCATCCACACGGCGAGCCACTTGGGGATGGGCTCGGACGCGGACCAGCGGAGGATCTGGTGATGATGAGGGATGTTACAGTCAGGGACACCTCTAACTTAAGGCGTATAAGACCGTGCTCGGCGCGCATGGCCCGAGCACCTTGATGAGATGGCTCGCTGTTGGTGGTAGGAAACCCCAACTCTGTAAAGAGCGTGGACGCACCCCAAGGTCCCCTACTGCAGCGGCAGCAAACGCTTGTTGGAGTAGGTGCGCGATGATGAGGGTTTTAAAATCCACTGCCGGCGGTCACACATTCGGTTCCAACGCTCCAGCGGCACTTAAGAGAGCAGGCACGAGGCCCACCAAAAAAGGTCAAGCCACAAAAGTAGCCCACAGTAGCGCCAACCACATAGTGGCAGGCGCCAAGGAAGCAGCGCCACAGTGCAGGCTCCACACCCAACCCCTCTAGTGGCCTGAGGGCGCGGTGAGCACATGTGGGGAAACAGAAACGAACCTGGTAGATGGAGGTGAAGAGGCCGGGGAGGTAGACCAAGGAGAGGAGGACGATGGACGTCTGGGCAGTGATCCCATTCATGACCTTGAGCGGCACCTGGGTGTAGACGCCAAAAGGGACAGCTTGTTTTCAACGGGGGGGGGGGTTGGGGGGGGGGAGGTAGACGAGGGGGAAGGAGGGTGATGAGACGCCTGGGAAGTAATCGTGTTCAATACCACCTGGGTGGAGAGAGGGACGCAGATTGTTTCCAGCGAATGGGTGTGTGGGGGGGGGGGGACACGAGGGGAGGGTGGTTTTACAGGTTTACATGTTCTCGCCCGGAGGACCCCGGGGCGTGAGTCAAGGCCTAGGCTACACGAGAGGAGGGTGACGGGACGCCTGGGCAGTGGTCGTGTTTGAGACCTTGAGAGGCACCTGGGTGGACACACCAGCAGGCAAGCAGCTTGTTTTCAGCGGGGTGGGTGGGGGGTGGGGGATGGCGGGTTGAGGTTGGGGGAGGGGGGATTGAAGCCGCCACATGATGCGACCCATGCGCGAGTGTACGTTAGGTCTTGGGTATCGGTTTTGTTGTTGCCTGTTGCGTGTGGCGAGCCGGGGAGCCCACGCGGGCAAGACCTGTGTTTCACTGCGTGATATCCCCTGCTGTCACCATACGACCAGCTTCAGCTCCTAACAGATCGAACCTGACTGAACCGTTGAATGACCTTCGTCTGATTGCAGATCTGGCAATACATGATCTAAGACAGCCCCACAGGATCAATGTTTACAGTTTATAGTTGACAGTTTAAAGTTTACAGTCCGCACCCTCGGGGCGTGGGATTGAGGGAGCTGCCTAATAAGGCTAGCGACCATACCTGGTCAAAGCTGTAGATTGGCCGTGGGCCGCCCATGGCCGCGTCAAAGTTGAGGTCGAGGTCGCAGTACCTGTTTGGGTGTGTGCGGGTATGTTAGCCAGGCAGCGACCTCCACGCCCCGAGGGTGCGCACTGTAAACTGTTAACTGGCAACTGGGTGTGTGCACGGAGTGTGGGTGGTAGTGTATGTGCGGTCAAGGATGCAGTACATGTTTGGGTGGGTGTGGGTGTGTAGGTGTGTGCAAGGAGTGTGGGTGGGTGTGCATGTGAGTTCTGCTCAGCACACAAGACGGTTCCAAAGCTTCAGCATGACTCAAGGTTGGTGTTGCAGTGGCGCTGCAGCTGTTGGTTTGTGTTTTGCAAAGAGAGATTTGTGACAACCTTCGCTATTTCCTACACACACACACGCACATGCGTACAAACACATTTGTACACACACACACACACACGCAAAGACACATGCACACATATGCAAACATGCATGTAAACACACACAAACATGCGCACACGCATGCACACACACACACACGCACACACACGCACACGCACGCACCAGATAATGTTGTAGGGGACCCAGAGGCACAGCGTGCAGAGTGTGACGATGCTTGAGACGAGCCACTCGGAAAAGAACTGTAATGAAAGGGTGGGAGGGGAGGGGGGTAGTTGTCAGATATTGCACTTCATACGATCACATTTGGGGCCAAGCCACTCGGCAAAGAAGTGTAATGAAAAGGTGGGGAGGGGAGGGGGGGGGTAATTATCTGATGTTGTAGTCCATTGACTCCCACTTGTGCACCAGTCTATACCATCACACTTGTGGCACACCCAGCTTTTGCATCTGGCTGTCAGTATTGGCCATGCCGGCCACGTCTTCCGTATCGGCAGCAGAATCCCAAGTAAGCATGGAATATGTTGTACCCCGCTCCGAGCTTACTTGGGGGAGCTCCATGCTAGCATCTATCCCATGCCTCAACAACCATAGCACTACAGCTGTGTGTTTGTGTGGGGGTGGAGGTGATCAGTGGGGATGATACCGTTGGATCCTGGCATGCTTTGCCTGGAGCCCTCACACCTAGGCTGCTGATGAGCATTGGCAGCAGCAGGTACCCTAATCTTAGTTCACGGGGCATATCACTCGCACTTAATTGTTTTTACCGGAACACAGATTTTTGTTATTAAACGAAACCGTGGTTAAAGTCACCCCCACCCCCCACCCTTCAACCAAGGTGTGTATCCACACCACAATGTCGAAGTTTTCAACTCGGGGGAAGCAGGGGCTACGTCTAGCGCCCCCAGCATCACTCAAAGTCAGTCCGATGCCTCCAAGGGGGGCAAAAGGTGGACCATCAAGAGGCAGTCACAACCCTTAACCTGGGGTCCCCGCACCTGGCCAGTAATTTTCTTTTCAATAATTTAATTAATTATTCCACAGCCGGATTTCACTTTGACCGCGTTGACCGTGGACCTCCCGTTGACCGTTTGTCCTCATACATAGGTCATTTGAAAGCTGATGGCGTGCTCCGTCTGGCATGCTTGTCAGACCAACAATCCACTGGATGGGTTAAGCTGTGTGCAAAGTCAAAGCACAGCTGGAATACAGCCAAATGGCTGTGCAAAGCCGAAAAGGAAATCACTGCCCGGACCTGTCCCTGCCGCATCTCCATCTTGCGCGCCATTGGCAGCTTGCCGATGAGCATCGGTCCGATGCCTTTCAGGGGGGCAAAAGGCGGCCCATCAGAGGCGGTCACAACCCTTACACTCTGCTAACAGACCTCAATCTCAGGGGCAATCCCGGGATCGCAGCTGGGACTGTACCGGGATGGCAGCTGGGACTGTACTGGGCTGGGGTTTCCCAGTTCTCCCCTTCCCAAGCAATCCCGGGATAGAACTATCCCAGCCTGGGACAGTCCTGGGACAGCAAGCGGGGCCTGGGACTGTTCCAGGACAGCTGGGATAGCTCTGGGATTGAGGTCTGTTAGCAGAGTGCCTTAACCCGGGGTCCCCGCACCTGGCCCTGACGCAGCTCCATTTCGCGCGCCACCAGCAGCTTGCCAATGAGCATTGGCAGCAGGCCCATCACCCGTGCGACGTCGGACACCCTCTCGGCAGCAGCCTTGTTGTTGCAGGCCATCTGCGTAGGGGAGGGGGAGGGAGGCGGGGGGGGGGGGGAGCTTGCCAATGAGCATCGGCAGCAGGCCCATCGCGCGTGCAACGGCAGGTACCCTCTCGGCAGCAGCCTTGTCGTTGCAGGCCATCTGCAGGGGGAGGGGGAGGGAGGCGGGGAAGGTGCGGGAGCCTGCCAATGAGCATCTGCAGCAGGTCCATCGCGCGTGCGACATCGGACACCTTTCCGGCAGCAGCCTTGTCGTTGCTGGCCATCTGCAGGGGGAGGGGGAGTGAGAGGGAGGCGGAGGTGGGGGGTGGGGGAGGGAGGGAGG
The DNA here is from genome assembly GCA_016618255.1 of Chlamydomonas sp. UWO 241. NCBI lineage: Eukaryota > Viridiplantae > Chlorophyta > Chlorophyceae > Chlamydomonadales > Chlamydomonadaceae > Chlamydomonas > Chlamydomonas priscui. The sequence continues at coordinate 393,052 of VFSX01000051.1, forward strand.
CAGGGGCTGGGTGAGCAGTCAAGAGGGAGAAGGAGTGTGCGTGTGTGTGTGTGTGCGTATGGGCTTTACGATTGCCGGTTTGTGTGCTTTAGTTAGCACAGGCATGAGCCATTATTCAGGTTGCCCGTGCGGTTGGACCGTAACGGATCTCTCTCCCCCCCTCTCTCTATATATATATGTATATATATATATGTTTGCGTGTTGTGTGCGTGCTTGTAGCTGACGGTAGGGGCCTAGGCCTCCCCTCCCTGGTCCCTACCTTGAACATCCCCAGCAACACACTTGAGGTCAAACACATTTGTCCTCCCGCTGCAAGCTGAACAGTGGGCTTCTCCTCCCACCTGGTAGGCTGGCGCGCTGCGTGGCCTTGCTGGGCTTTCCTAGAAGAGCCCCCCAAGATGCGTAGTCTAGGCTTTGAATCACGCCCCGGGGTCCTCCGGGCGAGTACGTGTAAAACCAGTGCAGCCTTCTCCTCCCTGATCCCTACCTCGCACATCCCCGGCAACACACTTAATTCAAACGCGTCTGCCCTCCTGCTGCGAGCTGAACAGTAGGCCTCTCCTCCCTGATCATTACCTTGCACGTCGTGATGGAGCCGTTCGTGATGCCCTGCTCCGCCTGCATACGCACGGGGGGGGGGGGCGCACCGGTCGGGGTAAGATGATGCGCGTGCTCTGCGTGGCCTTGTGGGCTCTCCTAGTAGAGCTTTCCTAGGGGGTCTTAACTTAGAGAGCCCGCAAGGCCACGCAACGTGCCAGCCTACCAGGGTATGCCTTTCCAGGAGTACGCTGCTGCGTGCACATGAACCGCCTTACCATCGTCAGACCGCTACTCCCATACTGTAGCTGTCATGCAGCCTAACCCTGCATCCTAGCTGCCCTGCCCTGCCACAGTCCCAACTCCTGAGGCACGCAAGTGAATGCGGTCATAGCACCTGAGTCGGTCGGGGGTGCACCTCAGGCGGTAGTGGGTGCCTGAGGTGCACCCCCAAGGCGGTCGAGGTGATGCTTCAGGCGGCGCCTGAGGCGATCGGTGGTGCCCCAGGCGGCGCCTCAGGCGGTCGGAGTGCCTCAGGCGCCGCCTGATCCGTGCAAGTGAAGGCGCCGCCTCAGGCGCCGCCTCAGGCGTTGGGAATGTGGTAGGGCTGCACACCCTAGCAACTGATTCCTGACCCCCCACCTGGAAGGCACCGATGTTGTTGAACGCCTTGACAACGTGCATGCGGTCGGCGCTGGCGGCGTCGCACATCTTGTCCAGGTGGTCCTGCGTTCGTGTCGTGGCATGCTGCTTACTTCTTACTGCTTGCTTTCGACGGCTGATTGCAGCCAGCTAGTGCGCGTGCATCGCCAGTGCTGTCCTGCGTCAATAGCAGTGGCAGTGAGTGTAACACCTGGGGTGGAGTTTGAGTAAAGCACCTAGGGGGGCCCAGTCCGACACCTCTGGCATGATGATGATCGATTGGATTGTACAGTCCGCGTGACACCACTTGTGATGTGTGATCGACTTGCGTCGGCGCGAGGCCCGACACCCGACTTAAACTGGTTGGCTCCCTGGTAGGGGTCCACTGCACCGTAAGGGCGCTGCACCCATGCACATGCTGGACCTAGACAGGGCCTCGAAATGATGATGGTGGATGTTACAGTCAGGGACACCTCTAAAGGCGTATACGACCGTGCTCGGCCCGAGCACCTCAATGAGATGGCTGGCTGTTGGTGGAAGGGAACCCCAGAAATAGGTGGTCAGCATATCCACCTGCAGCTCTTCTGCCACTGACATCTTGGCGGCATTGCCAAAGCCCAGGCGCTCGCCGATCGAGAGCTCGGGGTTTGAGATCTCGACAAAGGTCCACGCAGTGTCAGGGCGGAGAAACGGTGCCGCCGAGTCGACCACAGCGGTGAGCTGTGGGGCAATGATGCGGCAATTCAAGCGATTCAAGTTTAAACTCAAATTTGAGCGGTGCGACAGCGAAGTTCGTGGAGGCCCGTGCGGGTAAGTGCACACTACACAGTCTACCCACCTGAGTTGCCTGCACCGCAAGGATGACGATGCCGCTGTCGCACGCCTCGAGCGCCTCCTGAATGGAGAGAATGGGCCCGGCGAGGGTGGCTCCATGCTGCACCATCGCCTCGGCGCGACGAGACGCATAGACCACCTTCAGCGAGCGAGAAATCATGCGCCCAAGCGCGCGGCCCATTGGGCCTGTGCCCACGATGCAGACTGTTGTTCCTCTCATAATCTGATGGGAGTGCGCGCTGTGATGTAGGCGGACAGCTGCTTGTAGGTCAACTGGCGTTCTGTGCAGGCATGACTGTCCGGCGCGCGCACCCACGCCTTTTAGGATGATCACGCATGTGGCCACGCGTGCAGATGTGTGTGAGTGGATGACGATGACCCATCATCGGGTGAAGTGTGGGAGGTGGTTGCCCCAACTCCCAAGGGCCAGTTGAAAACAGGAAACAGGACCGTGTCGGACTCAGCTGCCATCTCAAGAAAGGGTTGGCGATGGGGTCTTGATTGGCACGCGTCCACACCAAGAGTCGTGCGAAGCGATGCATCGCTGTTCAGTCACGTCCCATCGCCTGGAGTCAACCCATCGCCTGGAGGTGCTCGGCCTTACGCTGCGCGAGGCAGGGCAGGGATGATGAGGCTCGCAGCTTCTGTGTGCTGACTTTGCAAAGTCACTGACTCAGTGAGGGAGAGAATGGTTGCGCCATCATAAGGCTCTGTAGGCATACCATCATGCCATGCATGGGCATGGCGCAGGGAGCAGCTGGAGCATGGGGACGCACACTGGGACTGGCGCATGCGGGTGTGTCAAAGTAACACGCACACGTGTGCAGCAAGTGCATGCACACTGCAGCTGGGGCACGGGGCATGCATGTGTTTTCCTTCCGCATGGATGGTCCAAGTGGCACGCACTCACTCACGTGCGCACATGCACCTGCTCGTCTGCCTCGGCAGATCAAGCACCCGGCCGTGAGCACGCGCCAACGACGACACTCACGCGCTCACATGCACACAAACGCACACACACACACACACACACACACACACGCACGTACACACGCACGAACGCACACACACGCACACACGCACACACACACACACACGCACGCACTCACACACACACACACTCACACGCACACACACACACACACACATGCACGCACCCACGCACGCACGCACACCCACACTCACACACACACGCGCACACGCGCACACGCACACACACTCACACACACACACACACACACGCGCAAACACCCACGCGCGCGTACACGCACGCACGCAAGCACGCACACACACGCACGCACGCACGCATGCACACACACACACACACACACACACACACACACACACACATGCACCGATCGGAGCTGTGTGTGAAAGCCTCGCTGGCTAAATGGGCGGTAGGTGAGGATTAACGTGAAACCTGAGGCACCGGCGTAGTGTTAGCCTTTTCTGGGCTTGTGTTTTTACTCAGGGTTTAGAGGCGCTCGTTGTGTTATGCTTTCGACAACGACGACGGCGTTGTACCCTGCGGTCGCTTACAGTGTGCGTGTATGCATGTGTGTGCATGTGACCAGAGAGCCCGACACGCACTGCTAGTACTAACGACCATCAGCTGTCTTCGACGTCCTCAGTGACCGCGAGGAGGCGCAGCACTGGGCGCTGTGGCCTGCTTTCCTCGCCGCCAAGGCTGCGGGGAAGCGGGCGCAGTTCCACCGCGCGCGCCTCGTCGTTGACGGCGAGCGGGTGCCTGCACCTGCTTGCTAGATGGCATTCCCTCTGGGGGTGTTTTTGAAGGGGAGGTGGCGCCACACGCGTGCGGTGGCGGGTGCGGTGTGGTCGCTGAGTAGAGTGCTGCGGCGGGTGTGCTACTAGCCCCGCTTCCGGTGGTCTGAGGGAGGGCTTTTTGGTCCCTTCATGGTTTTATACCTTGGGTCCGCCCTCTGGCCATTTGAGGGGCTGGGTGTGCAGCCTGCACAGTGGTGCTGCTTGCTTGGCGCCCGCCACCAAGTGTGGATGGCGTTACCGTGGGCTACTTGTAGCTTGACCTTTTGTGGGCCTTGAGCCTTGTTTCTCTAAGTATTCCATTCCGCCACTCTCCTTTGCATCATTACGATCATCGTGGTGCTTGCGCTGCGGTTGACGGCAACCAGGGTGCGCGGCAGCGCATGCTTGCCTGGTGGTGGTGCTACAGGCCCTGCTACAGGCACCCTCCACTTCGACGCCAGCCCGCGCCAGCCCGCGCCGCGCGACGGCAGGCCTACGCATCGGCCTGTTCTACCCAGGCAGCGCACTGGCAGCAGCCGCGACGGCGATGGCGACGAAATCACGGTAGCTGCCAGGTAGCACCAGGCATCGTGATCATCCCCCATGCGACACGGCATCGCCTCACCTCAGACACAGACGACCGAAGCCCCAGACCCTCCAGGCACAAGACCCGAGACCCAGGACCCAAGACCGGAGGCCTGCCCACCGTCCGTGGGCAGGCTCACTCACACACACGCGCGCCGCTCGATGGCGGACAACCGGGACAACTGCGCTTGGTACTGGGCGGCTGAAAATCTGGAAATTTACCCTGAGCGGCTGTGACGCACAGCGCTACTGATGAACTGGTCCTGATGGGGCGAGGCTATGTGGCAGATGGGGCAGCGGTACGATGGAGAGCACGATGCACGATGGCGAGAATTGCGGCGAGCATGCACCCCCTCTCCCAACGATCGGAACTCAAGCAGATTGCGGCTCCTAATGGTTTACTGTGCCTGGATGGAAGAGAGAGACGGATGGCGAGAAATTGAGAAACATGGGAAGCGAGGCACATGCGGCTCGGCTTTGTGAGGAGGTTGCGGCGCAGGGGTTCCCTGCCCCAAGGCGCAGATTATTAGATGGCGACGCGATCGATGCACCAGCCGTGCGGCATGGGGCGAGGCGAGGCCCCACCAGAGGGCGGGCTCCATAATGGGGATGGCGGCTAAGAACGGGGAATGCGGCTACCGGGGATGAGGCTACGGGTTATGCATGCCAGGGGACGGCGGACAAGGCTAATGCGTCACGGCGCATGGGTAAAGAACGGGGAATGAGGCTACCGGAGCTGGCGGGCGCGGCGCGCGCACGGCGCGCGCGGCGCATGGGGGTTGCATGGCGGCGCTCTGCGCGTGCATGCATGGAGGAGATTGCCGGCGGGCATGGAGGAGATTGCTCGCGGGCGTGGAGGAGATTGCAGGCGGCAGCATGGAGGCGGATGGCGAGAAATTGAGAAACATGGGAAGCGAGGCACATGCGGCTAGGCTTTGTGAGGAGGTTGTGGCGCAGGGGTTCCCTGCCCAAGGCGCAGATTATAGATGGCGCAGCAATCAATACACTAGCCGTGCGGCATGGGGCGAGGCGAGGCGCCACCAGCGGGCGGGCACCATAATGGAGATGGCGGTTAAGAACGGGGAATGAGGCTACAGGGAGAGGATACGGGTTACAGACGCCAAAGGGGACGGCGGAACAAGGATCAGCCATAGGTGTCACGGGGAATGGCTAAAGAACGGGAATGAGGCGGGTGTTACGGGTGCTGGCGCGCATGGAGCGCGGCGCGGCGCATGGAGATCGCATGGCGGCGCCCATGCATGGACGAGAATGCTGGCGGGCATACAGGAGATTGCTGGCGGGCATGGAGGAGATTGCTGGCGGGCATACAGAAGATTGCTGGCGGGCGTGGAGGAGATTGCTGGCGGGCATGGAGGAGATTGCTGGAGCCAATGGCGGCGGCGGGACTAGTAGTAGAACACAGCGCACACCAACAATTGCGCACACCAACAATGCGTTGCTGTCACTACCTGGGTGGTATAGGGTGGATCTGGGGGCCCCGTGTCCTGTCTAGGTCCAGTGCGTGCGCGCGTGTGGGGGTTTACCCTCACCCCTACCAGGTAGCCAGCCAGTTTCCCACTGAAACTGAGTTTAAGGTGTCAGGCGCTAGCGCCGACACCGGTCTTATACATCATTACTGGTGTCACACAGACTGTAAGATCCATCATCATCAAGTACCACTGGAGCTTTGGAACCGTACGTGTGACCGCCAGAAGTGGATTGTAAAACTCTCATCATCATCAGCACCATCACGTTTAAAGCAGCTGTGTGGTGGTGGCCAAACACCCTCCCCCCTCCGTAGGGAGGCCTCCCACCTCATGAGCCCACTAACCTCCTGCCACCGCCACCGCCACCGCTCCCACCAGGGATGAGACATACCGCTGTCCGGGACGTAGCGTACCGGTATTATACGTCCGGAGCCTCATTTTGAAAAATACCGATAAATACACGCGTTAAATACCGCGTCCTGGTGATCCGGCGTGGGCAAACCTGCATAACTTTTTGGATGCTCGACGGAATGCGATATAAATAGGCTGTCTGGAAAGCCCTTGCGTAGAGGAACAGGGAACAATCACGAAATTAGGAGAATGCGTAATTTGGGCGCCCTCCAGAGTCAGCAGCAGATCCACACTATCGATCAGCTCACGGTCACCCGCGAAGCGGTTGAACGCAATGTGGCACTCCTCTGGGGCCCAGCTCCACTCCCGCCCTTCCTCCCATCATACACTTGGAGTCCTAAGGAATGCTTGGAGCGGGGGGTGGGAGCTGGGTCTGTGTGTGCACAAAACGCCTAACAGCTGAGAGCACGCTTGATGGACTTCTTTGAGACAAACGCCCCCCGTGGTACTCCCCCTGCCTGGTGGACCGGCATCTGCCTGAGGATGAGGACCTGGGGTATACTGGGGTGTACTGATGGTGTGCTGGGGTCTGGGGGATGAAAGCTGGATGTGCTAGTGGCCGCAGAGTGGCTCAGAAAGCGGTAAACAAGGAGTTGGCGACTGCGGTATTTTTCGCGTATACATCAGCCCAATCGTAGCGTACCTGAGTAATACCTTAAAAATACTTCGGCGTATTATACCCGTATGCAGTATGTCTCATCCCTAGCTCCCACCACCCCACCACTGCTCACGCCGCAAGTGTGCACGTTGCCTTGTGCCTGCTCCACCCAGCCCTCGTGCACCCGCGCCCGAAAAGTCCCACCAACTCAGCCCTACCACATTCCCAACGCCTGAGGCGCAGCCCCGACCGCCTCAGGCAGCGCCTTCACTTGCGCGGATCAGGCGGCGCCTCAAGCGCGCCGAGACCGCCTGAGGCGCAACCCCGATCGCCTGAGGCTTCGCCTCAGGCGCCACCTTAGGCGCCCACCACCGCCTGAGGCGCACCCCGGCTGCCTCAGGCATGATGACCGCCTCGACTTGCGCTGTTCAGACGATGGGGCTGTGGTAGGGCAGTCACTGCTCATGGTGCGGGCATGCATGTAGACTTGTGCATCCTCCACCCAGCGCTCTGGCACTCGCGGCCGCAGAAGAACGCACAGCGGCAGCGACCGCAGCGCAGCAGCCCTAGCGCGCACCGCCCGCAGTGCGCGCAGCAGCTGTGCTGTGATGAGCTGCGAGGCGGCGCCGTGTCAGCGGCAGGCCCACCCGCCATGGGGCACTGCAACAGCACCAGGCTGCGTCTGTGCTGCCATAGACGACCCTTGGAGGACGCCCCCAGGGCCGGTGAGGTGCTGCATTGCGAGCATCATGAGCTCGTTGTCAGGCATGGATGATGAAACGGGCAGGCCGCGGTTCTGCGGTCGAGGGAAGGCGGGGAGGAGGAAGGGTGAAGGGGGTATGGAGGGCAGGGGATCCAAATCCGAAGCTGAGATGAACGGTTAAGGGTGTAGGGTTAAGAGGAAAAGGCGAGGTCAGCGGCACGTAACGCTCCAGTTGCACGTTTACACACGTTCACACACGCACAACACATGCACTCAGACTGGCGCACCTGCATCAGCTTGAGCACCACCTCGCGACATGCCGCCCGTCCGCCCCGTCCGCCGTGCCCCGGAACCCCGTTGCAGCCAGCACGTCCGCCAGCTCCATCAGCTTGGCGGCGTCGACAGGCGGAAGGCACACGGCGGTGGTGGCAGCAGCGGCAGCAGCAGCGGCAGCGGAGAGAGAGGGAGAGGATGTGGAAGGCCCGGAGGCCGCAGAGAGTGCTGATGGGGGTGAGAAGGTGCCACGGCCGCCCGCGCGCCCGTCCGCATCACTACCGCCACTGCCACTGCTGACGGCGCTGGCGGACAGTGCGTGGACGGCGGCACCGGTACCGCTGTTTTCTAGGAGGCTTTTGACATCGGCTTGGTCCGACTGCATTCAGTGTCATCACGGCAGACACGGGGGAGTGAGGGGGCTGTGTGTGTGCGTGCAGTTTGCGGTGGCGCCGCAGCTGTTGGGGAGGGCTGTTGATCGGTCTTGGCTTCGTCCGACTGCATTCAGTGTCATCATGGCAGGGGCACGGGGGGAGTGAGGGGGCTGTGTGTGTGTGTGTGTGTGCAGTTTGAGGTGGCGCCGCTGCTGTTGGGGAGGGCAGTTGATTGGTCTTGGCTTCGTCCTGCGTTCGGTGTCATCACGGCAGGGGCACGGGGGGAGTGAGGGGGCGGTGTGTGTGTGTGTGGCAGCAGGTGGTGTCGTCTGTGCTGTTCATACATTGAAGAGGCTGTTGACCTCGGCTTTGTGCAGTGGCATTCGTTGTCGTCACATCGGGCGTGGGTGGGGTGATGTGTGTGTGTGTGTGTCTGTATGTGAATGTGTGGCAGTGGATGTTGTTGGTGATATCCAGATGACTGTAGTCTCGGCTTCGTCCGGCTACATTGTCAGCACGGAAGGCGGGGGTGGCAGCGGCAGGCAGGCGCGGCGATGGGCGGCATTGCCTGGCGCACCGCACTAACCCCTCCCTCGCCTGCGCCATCCCCCCTCTCCCTAGAGTACCCCCCCGTGGTGCGCCCCCATGCGCCCCCCCGCGGTGTGCCCCCATGTGCGCAGATCCTCAACGAGATTTTCTGCGCAGCCCGGCACCGACTCCCCCCCAAGACTCCCCCCGTAACATGGATCGGCACCCCTGGCGCTCCCAAAAGGAAAGACACCAACCCACCAGAAATGTCTCCGCGTAGATCGGCGTAACGTAGGTTTAGAACCATGCGCTTGTGCCAGGGCCGCTGTTTGCGTGCGGCAGCGCCTTGGCCTGCCACTTGGAGGGCTTGCACTGGAGCGCGTTGCGGCAAAGCAGCCTGTGGTGTAGGCATCCGGAGGGCGTGCACTCTGCCATCAGCCAGCCTCCAAGACACGGCCACGACGTGTCGCGCGATAAGATCTAAAACCTTGCAACACATGCTGGCTCACATTATGCACATGGCGCCCATGCAAACCACACCTGCGCAGCAGCTCCAGCTCCCCCTTGCCGACAATGATCTTGTGGAAGTTGTTGTCGCCCTGGAGCGCAGCGCCAATGACATCCTGGAAGTCGTTCAACTGTGCATTCAGATTCACCACACGAGAGTCCGCGAGCACCTGCGCCAGGCTGCGTCACCGAGGGAGGGGGGGAGGAGGACGGGGGCGGCGTGGGGGCGCAGTGAAACCGGTATGTTGATACCTGGAAGCTGTTCATCTATTTGTTCTGGTTGACCACGCAAGATCCCACGAGATCGTGCGCCAGGCAGCATCACCAAAGGTGGGGATAGGGCTTATTCACAAAGAGGGCAGTTTGACATGTTCCCGTCCTATACCGTAGTACCGCTTTGCCTTGCCGATTAAAAAAATCGGAAAACGTCGCGGCAGGGCACTGCCGGCAGGGTCGATTTCTAAACAATTTTGCCGGGAAAAGTAAAAAATAACGCCAAAAGTTATGCCAAAACGGGGAAAGAAACCCAGAAAATCTCGCGGCAAGGCACCTAATACCTAAACTCTTAACAACAACCCCCTTTTTAAAAATGGCGGCAAGGCAAAGCGGTACTACGGTACATATCCATTCTGGGCTCGTCATCGTTGAGGCAGTCGTCACGTGTAACAAGCCCCCAACTTACAGCCCTAAGTGAACCCCACCTCGCATCCACATACGTCACCTCCAGCAGCGGCTGCCCATCCGGCGCGCGCCGCACCAGCGTGTGCACGCGCAAGAAGAGCCTCTCTACCGAGGCGGGCCCTAAGTCTCCCGGCTCCCTCTCGCAAAAGTTGTACACGCGGGTACTGTCCTGTTTGTGCACGGAGGGGAGGTGGAGAAAAAATATTGTGTGTGCGTGTGTGTGTTCACCATGCAGAGCGGGACCGGCAGGGAGGGAGGGAGGGAGGGGAAGAGGGAGAGTGTGTGTGTGCGTGTGTGTGTGTGTGTGTGAGCGTTCGCTACATAGAGGAGTGGAAGGGTGCAGCAGGTGGCACACAAAGTCACCTTGATCGCGTGCACAAAGAAGATCTTGATGGTCTCCTTGAGCCCAGCAAGATCCGTGCGGCTGCAGGGGGGGGGGGGGGGGGGAGAGAGGGAGAGGGAGAGGGGTTGGGAGAGGCATTCAACATGGAGCTGCGTGCGAATGGGGTAGGGAAAGGGGGAGGGGCAAGTTAGTGGCAGGCGGCGGGTGTGCAGATGAGCGCTTTGTGGGGGAAGGACAAAGGCTTGCACACATCTGCTCGGACAACTGACCGGATTTCCGAGGCTGAATCCGCCCCCTGCAATTTGAGCTCACAGTACGTGAACTGGCTGTTGAGATGTCGGTTCATCTCGCTGTCGATGTCCCCCTGTTGCAGGGTCATGCTAAGTAGTGAGGGTCGCGGCTTTGGGGTCGGGTTAAATATATTGTGCAGCATGGGCGGCAAGCGCAGCAGGCACGTCAAGCACGGCACACTCAGGGGCGCGCCTGCTGAACCCATGCTGAACCCCTGACGGAAAGACGCGAATGCGGAAGAAGCCAACCTGGGTGCCACCCCACTGCGGCAGAGAGGCCGGGGAGAGCAACGGCAGCGCGCGCGGCTCAACCAGCAGGTCATATGGCCACGGCATCCAGGGCTGCACGGGGAGAGGGGGGGGGCGGCGTGAGCATTAGGCAGGTCTGTCTGGGCCCATCACCCCCATATCCTGCACCACCACTTCCTGCATTCCCCTCAAAAGGAGCTCAGCAGCCTGCTGACCATCCCACACGTGCGCGACATCCCCCCTCCGCCACACACACACTCAAGCCACCCATCTCCTGTGCCTTGGTCAGCCGCAGCCGCACACTCCGATCGCCACGCCACAACACGCGACCGGCGCCGGCGCCCGCCGCGCCAATTCCCAACGCATCCCTCTCCAAAGTCACAGGCCACGCAAACCGCAGGTCCACTGTGTGTGCACCGCCGCTGCTGACTCCTCCTGTTAACGCGCCCCTGCCGGCACCGCTGCTCTTGCTGCCACTGCCGCCACTGCCGCCGCTGCCGGCGGTGGTGATGCGCACGCGCATGGCAGTGGATGTGGGGCAGGAGGGCGGGGCGCCCAGTAGCTGTAGAGATGCGGTCGGGCAGGGTACCTTCTTTCCGGCTGTTAAGCAGGGTGGGGGGGCATGCATGCAGGTGAGAGGGATCCATATACGTGTGTATGTGTGTGTGTGTAGCACATTGCGGCGTCTGAGTACGTGATGGCTGTATCCCACCGGGAGAGGCGGCGTCACCGTCTCGTTGCAGCACCACGTCATAGTTGCTCGCATCCTCCTGGACCTACGCGACGCGACAGCCGCCACTGCTGCTGCCGCCGACATTAGCGATGTTGCCGGTGCTGCCACTGCCTGCTGGCGAGAGCAGCGCAGCCATCAGGCCCGGGCAGTGGTAGTCGCGCGTCTCGAACGAAGTGAGCGGCACGACGGCCGACATCTGCGCACACGTGTGCAGTAAATCTGGTGCCCGGGACGTCGTGTTCCTTGTAGCTCACACACACGCACGCCCGTGTGATGATGATGATGATGGATTTTACAGTCGTGTATGACGTCACCTAACGACAGTTACCGGCAGTTACCGGCAGTTAGGTCCTGGTTGTAGTAGGTGGTGGTTGGTAGTAGGTGAGCACACATACATGCACGCACCTGCATGAAGCCACTGTCCAGGTGCACAAGCACCACCAGCGTTTCTGCCAGCTGGAGCCTCCCCAAGTCCTGGGGCAGCAGGAAGGAGACGGTGGACGTGCGTGTGTCGCGGTCGATGGAGCATGCCAGGGCATTGATGATGTGAACGGCAGGTGTCTGCGTGCACGTGTGGGGGGGGGGTTGAGTGCGTGCGCGTGCGCGTGTGCGTGCGCGTGCGCGTGCGCGTGCGCGTGTGTGTGCGCATGTGTGTGCGCGTGCGCGGGGTCGGCCCCAAACACCTCAGCCGACGCGGGCGCCCTGAGCGAAGTCGCCGCGAGCGTAAGCATCACTTGGCCGGCGCGGCTCATCAGAGCAGAGCTGATGTCGTCGGCTGAGCCGAGCATAGAGCGCAGGAGCAGCAGCATGGAGGCGGAGGGCGTGGAGGAGGCCCTGGCGGGGTTGAGGGTGGCGATGATGAAGCCTGCGATTGCAAAGGGGGGCGAGGGTGTGGATGGGTAAGAGGAGGCGGAATCGACGTCAGGATACAGGAGACATACAACAACACACATCAACACACCAGCGGTGGCCGGCATCTGCGCCGTCAGCAGCCGCGGCGGCGCGCTTTGCGCGGGCCCCGCCACCGCGCAGCCACAGGCACCCGGTTCTGCCGCCCCCCCCTCGCCGACACCGATACCGCCGGCGTCCTCCCCCCATGATGCTACCAGGCACGCAATTGCCGCGCGCCAGCACAGTTGGTACGCCGGCGGCAGTAGGCCAGCCAGAGCAGGCGACTCTGCCGCTGCAAGGAACGCGGCAACGTGTGGGGGCAGGAGCGAAGAGGAGGCAGGCATGTGCGCGTGCACATTGACAGCGGTCGCCTCGGCTGCACCCGACGACTCTGGCGCTGCCGCTGCCGCCGGCGATGAGAACGATGTCCAGTCGACGCGCGTGCAGCTGCGTGCGAGCAGCCAGGCCATCGCCGCGGGCGTGTTGAAGGGCGACTCCTGCGGTGGTGGGTTAGGGTGCGCGAGGGAGGGGGGGTCAGTGAGGCAGGGGGCTACCCCCTGCAGTGAGGCAGGGGACTACGCAGCCCGTATACCCCCTCCCCGCCCCCCCCCGGGCCCGCCCAACATAAACACATGCACACACCTTGTGGCGCTTCATGACCTTGGCGTACGACCCTGCGTTCACGCTGGCCGCCAGCTTGCTCGCCGTGCAGCGGAGGGCGAGCGCCTCGAGGCAGCGGCGTATGCCGCCTGGCGCGTGCCATGCATGCAGGCGAGGCAAAGGTCGGCGGGGTCAGTGAGGCCGGGGCAGAGAGGAGGGCCCCTAGAGGTAGGGGAAGCGCCTCCCCCCCTCTCCCCCCACCCCCATCCACATTCACCTCTCCACCCAGCCGCCCTCGCCCGTACGTGTCGTCCTGGGGGTCTCCCGAACTTTCCGCTGGCATCAGTGACTGCACCTCCCCTCAGCCCCCCCCCCCCCTCCCCTGTCTGGTGGACCCTCCCGCACCTTCCGCCGCCATCAGCGGCTGCGGCCTGAGAAGCGCCTGTGCGCCCGCCTCCTCCAGCACTGGTGCCCACAGCAGAGCGGAGCCTTGTTTGTGCCCGAACTGCGGGAGGGAGTGGGTGGGTGGGTGGAATACGCTGTCAACATGCGCAGGAGGAGGTTCAAACCCTGTGTGGTCATGGATGGGCAGGGCAGCTGCACTGGGTGGTGGTCATGGGTTATAATCCGTCGTCATACAGTCAGCAGGGCGTGGGTGTTGAGAGTCATGCGTGTGTGGGTGGAAGGGAGGCGCGCCTCCCTCAGCGTGGCAGGCAAGCAGGTAGACACGCAGCTCCGCATTCCAGCAATGCATGGCAGCGACGCCAGTGATTTTATTTTCTGGATTTTTAATTCATTCTTCCACAGCCGCATTTTGCTTTGACTGTGTTGACCGTTTGTCATCATGTATAGGTATTTTGAAAGCTCTTAACGAGCTCTATCTGGGGGGCTTGCCAGACACCCAATCCACTGAATCAGTTTAGCTGTGTTCAAAGTCAAAGTACAGCCGCAATACAGCCAAATGGCTGTGTAGAGTCGAAAAGGAAATCACGGTGCGACGCATGGCGCCAGCACCCTGATTCCGAGGCGCCATGTTGTAAGGGGCCCTACAATAATCATGCAGGGGTGCCGCAGTTGTGTAGGGATCCTTAAATAATCCATGAAGGATAAGGAAGCCTTGTAAAAGTCGTATAGGCGAGTTGCCTAAGCGGAAGCATTGACCAATACCCAGCTCCGCCAACACCCTCCATGCTCATGCGGTCTAAGCGGCACAAGAAATCCCTAGTTAAGCAGTTGTTATTTGAGGGTGCGTGCGTGGGTGGGGCAGGGGAAGGGGGCATGCCTTGAGGAGCCCATTGGCGAGCAGAAGAGCCGCCCTGCCCTAACATGGGGCGTGTCTTCTACTTCACTGCATCAGCAGCATCACCTTGAACGCCCAGCTGCCGACCACAGGCTCTGAGGGGCCGGCCGAGATGACCGTCACCAGGCGGAGGCCAAGCAGCGTGGCGTGCATGGTCAGGGGCAGGCCAAGGGTGCTGCAAGGGGAGGGGGGGCGGTTGAGGGGGAGGGGGGGTTGAGTGCGGTTTGGGGCAGGCCGAGGGTTCGGGGGGGGGCTGGTGGATGAGGGTGGTGGTGTGTGGGGGGAGGGGGGGAGGAACGCGGGGGCGTGATGTCAAGAAGGAAAGCGGAAGCTGCACGCAGGAGGGAGAAGGAGAACGCCCCCCTCGTCTCCCCCACCCCTGCCCCTTCGCCCCGCTCCCACCTGTCCAGGTACTCTTCCATGTTGCCAGCAAACCCAGTCCACAGCATGCTCTCTGTACGCAGGCGTGAAAGCAGGTGGCGTGCCAGGCGCGCAGGCACCACCCCGCCGAGCATGTTAAGCAGGCCCACCTGCGTTTAGGTGTGTGCGTGGCATTGGTTGGCGTTCAGACGCGCAGGCACGACCCCACCGAGCATGTTGAGAAGGCCCACCTGCAGTCGGTTTCTCTCAGTTACAGTTACAGTTATCATAACTGAGTGATATACATGGATAAATGTACACGTTAAGACTGTAATATTCATCATGCTCAGAGTGGGCTAAGGCAGAAGTTGTGGTCGCAGTACTTCCCCGCCGAGCAGTTGAGCAATCTCGACTGCGATGAGGTGAGAGCTTGCACACGCAGCACGCGTGCTACCTCCTTGCCAATCTGCATGCAGCTAAGAACGTCCTATTATATAGCGCCGAAAATGTTGTGCAATGGACAATGCGATAGCTAAGACTACAATACAGTAGAAGAGCCGCCCCTCCCATTGGACATGTCGATGAATTCAATGGCAAGTAAACCAGAACCTTCCATTCTGACGCCGTAAATAGTTTACTTAGTACCCCCTCCCCCCCCCCAGCCTCGCATGGTCCGCGGCGTTGGACGTGGCATTGAAGTCGATGGCAAGCCAACCTTTCATTCTGAAGCCACAACTAGTATACACAGTGGTTAACACAGCGAGACCCCCCCAGCCTCACGTGGTCTGCGACGTTGGACGTGTCAATGAAGCCAAACGCAAAGGTCGACAGCCCACCCATCGCGCACAGCGCGAGGCAGTCGCCATACCAAAAGTGGAGCAGGCGGGCCGGAGACCTGGACAGGGCGCCCTGCAGCACGCGTGAGGTATACTCTTAGTTCACGGGGCCGTATTAGAATTAATACGCTGTATTGAAATCAATACGTTTTTATTATTACAAAAACACATGGTTGGAGTCACCCCCACACCCCACCCTTCATCCAAGGTGCAGTCCACACCCCAAAGTCGAATCTCTTTAACTCGGGGGGAGCACGGGTTGCGTTGAGCGGCCCCAGCACGCCCTCAAAGTCGGTCCGACGCCTCTAAGGGGGCAAAAGGCGGCCCATCAGAGGCGGCCACAAAGACGCCTCTGCGCGCTACGAACGGGCTCTCCACCGCGCCCCCGCTGAAGGCCGTGCCCTAGGGACCCATTCGCAGCCTGTGACGCTGTTGGCGGCCACTTCGCGACCGCGATGGCCTCCTACGGCCTCGCATCGGCCTCGCAAAGCCGAGTGTGGGCGCAAATCGACTTTTCACGCGTCGCCACCGCACGTGTGCGCGCATCCCACGGCCCCCGAAGCTCAGTAAGCTTTAGATGTGTACCCAGAAGCTCAAATTCGGGAGCTTAGGTGAGGGGGGGCTGTGCACCGCGAGTGGTGAGTCCAGGTGTGTGCATGGGGGCGCCATGCAGCTGTGAGCCCCATGTGATGATGATGATGAGAGTTTTACAATCCACTTCTGGCGGTCACACGTACGGTTCCAAAGCTCCAGTGGGACTTAGAGAAACAAGGCTCAAGGCCCACAAAAGGTCAAGCTACAAGTAGCCCACGGTAACGCCATCCACACTTGGTGGCGGGCGCCAAGCAAGCAGCACCACTGTGCAGGCTGCACACCCAGCCCCTCAAATGGCCAGAGGGCGGGCCCAAGGTATAAAACCATGAAGGGACCAGAAAGCCCTCCCCCAAACCACTGGAAGCGGGGCTGGTAGCACACCCGCCGCAGCACTCTACTCAGCGACCACACCGCACCCGCCACTGCACGCGTGTGGCGCCACCTCCCCTTCAACACACCCCCAGAGGGGATGCAACTTAGCAAACAGGTGCAGTCACCCACTCGCCGTCTACCACGAGGCGTGCGCGGTGGAATTACCCATGTGCTGCCCCAGTACCCTTCTGGACACCTTGGGTCCATACAGCGCCACCCAGGCCTCCATTAGGATCCCAAACGATCATCCCTTGGGCTTTCTGGCGTGGGGGGGCGCTCGTATATGGCCCAAAGTGTGGGAAAAGTGTGTACAAAGAACAAATCAATGGTTACACAGCCCCAATCCACACCTGAGACCTCCATTAGGCAAGCATAACCTTTATATACCGCCATCAACATGCTGGAGGGGCCACGGGTAGTGGGGAGCCAGGATGCGCCCTCAGTACCATGGAATGCACATTTGGCTGCCAAAAGCGAGTCTCCGGGGGGTGCAAAATCTGCTGTTTAATCCCAATAAAAGCAGTCGTGCCGAGCCGTTCGGGTCCAGCCCTTTCGGCCACAGATGCCTTGGGTAGTGGCCTAGGCCTCCAGTTAACCTCGGGCCCTAAGCCGGGGGTTTGGGTTAGGTTCCAGCCTTTGGAAAACAGTACTTTTCAAAATCCAGATTTGCCTGCAAAATCAAAATTCAAGCGCTCACTGTAACCGCTAGGTTACAGTTACAGTTACATCGGCTTTCCAGCAAAGACTACCTCTAGTCCTAGTACCACCGCCTAGACCCAAGTCCAGTTCTGGCCCTAACAATTACTTGTGAGGGGCGGTAGCCACCAGCCGGCTGCCTGCCAACGTGTAGTCCCAGAGCAAAAAGGAGAGCTATTGTGCGACGCCTCCAAAATAGGTCCTTACTGCTTCTAGGGGATAGGGGGTCAAGTGGCGCTTGCCAATCTACTTGACCGCCGTGGTGGAGGGGCCGGCGCCTGAGGGGCAGCCGGACCGTACACCACGGCTCTCCACCCGACCCTATCCTGAGCACGCTCAAACGCCGTGTCCGAAAAAGTCTTCCAATCAGAACGAGTGCCACTAGTTTCGCCTAGCTGCTGAATCAGTAGCTTAAGAAAATAGTGTCGGGAGGAGGCTGGAGGCCGGCCTTGCTGCCGAGCCACATCCATTGTGCAGTCAAAAGTCGTACGAGGAAGACGAGAAGCCGGCATGCGCATCACATGGCCTAGCCACTGCATTGATCGCTTTGCCACAAGGCTCTCAATTGGCTCAGTGTCGCACGCCTGCAAAATATAAGTTAATCTGTGCCGGTCGACCAGGCGCACACCCAGAATGCGACGAAGGCAGTTGGAGTGGGCAACCTCCAATCGAGTCAGTTGTGTTTTAGTAGGGGCCCATGTTTCGCAGCCGTACAGAAAGTGGGGCAGCACGAAAGTGTTGTAAACCCGCATCTTAGACTGCACTTGCATCTTCTTGCTGGCCCAAATCTTATCAAAAGACGCAAACACGCCCAGCGCGCGACCGACACGCACACCGATCTCCTTTTCCACACCACCACTCTGGGTTATCCAACTCCCTAGATACTCAAATGCAGAGACGGTCTTCACTTCACCACCAGTCAGCGCAAACGTGGGCAGATCCGCGTCAAAATCTGCTGGCAAAATCATCACTTCTGTCTTGGCGGCGTTGATTTGCATGCCAAAGCTAGAGGACACTTTGTCAAGGATTTTCAGCATAAGCGCCAACTGAGCTGGGTCATGCGAGAACAAACATAATCGTCGGCATACATCAGCATTACTATGCGCTCAACCGACGACGACAACACAGAGCCGCCGGCTCGGGTCACGACTGACACGCCAGCCCCCTCTGGCATCATGTCTAGCGCCTTTTTCACTATGTGGTCAATAAAAACATTGAACAACACAGGAGCAATGACGCACCCCTGTCGCACACCAGACGACACGGGAATTCGTGCCCGATTTTCCCAGCCAGCCGCACGGCAGCTGCGGTGTTGGTGTGAAGATCCTCCAACAGATCAATAATGTGCGGATGAACACTATGTAATCTAAGGACTCTCCACAGTGCCGCACGGTTTATGCAATCGTAAGCTTTAGAATAGTCGACAAATGCCACAGCCATGCATTGTTTGTACGCGGCATGTGCCGCGCTCAGCGAGCGCAGAGTAAAAATTGCATCAACAGTGCCTCTGCTTTTTCTGAAACCACACTGAGCCTCATGCAACTGACCATCAACCTGCGTGGAGACGCGGTGCAGAAGTATGGCAGCGTACACTTTTCCGGCATAGAGAGAAGGCTTATACCGCGGTAGTTACCAGGGGAGTCACGCGGACCCTTCCCCTTATATGACGGTGTGATAATAGCAGTTTTCCATTCCCTCGGGGCTCTCCCGACTGCCATACGGCGATGATGACCCGGTGGAGCCATGCGATGGCAGGTGGGCACCGCAACAGCATGGCGTCCAGCTGGTCACCGCCCGGAGCGGCGGCCGAGCGCAACGCTCGCACACATGCCTCCGTCTCAGCCAGGTCAGGGGGCGCCCGTGCGCCTCGTCCACCTCTGTGGCGCGTGTGAGCTCAAACGCCGCTACATCGTTCTCCAGCTGGTTCAGGGTCTCGTCGCTGAGCTTGGTCTCCCCGCCATATAGCTTGTCGAATGACTCTGTCATGGCCTTCAGCACCCCGTCTGGACCGCTGTGCAGCGCGCCTGAGACGTCCCGCATGGCAGGTGGGATCTGATGGCTGCGGCTGCGGCCCGCCAGCCTGTCGCACGCGCGCGCAAACTGGCGCAGATTCTTCTTGCGTAGCATGTCTTGCGCCTCCGCCACCTGCTGGCCGATCCACCTCTCCCTGTCTCTCTGCACAGCTGCGTCGGCCGCGCGGTTGGCGCGGTTGCGCTCTCGTTTGGCAGCAGCAGACTTGCTCCTGAACCATGCCGTGTGCGCGCGCTGCCGGGCGTCCATGAGCCGGAGGGTGCGCTGCGACAGAGTGAACTGCCAGCCGCGCCGCCGGCGGCTGCCGCGTGGAGCGAGGTGGTTGGTGGCCCCCTCGCGAATGGCAGCAGCCATCGCGTCGTACTCAGCCTGGGCATCAGCGCCCTCGGGCGGCACGGCCTCCAGCAGCCCAAAGCGATCGGACAGCTGGAGGTTGAACTCACGACGGACAGCCGGGCGCCGCAGTTGTGAAGAGTCCCATGCGCGCCGCTGAGAGCCGCCTGCATGGCGGGAGGCTCGCATGCGGAGGCGCATGGACAGTACCACCATGCGGTGATCGCTGTCCCAGGTTGGGCTCCTACGCACCCTACAGTCTGTCACCGCATGCATGCGGCGGCGCGCGACCAGGATGTAGTCCTTGACGCTGTGCAGGCGGCGCACAGAGCATGCATGCCGTCTGCTCTGTGCAACAGCCATGGGGCTGATGTGGGTGTACTGGTGCTCAGGCCTATGGGGGTAGAGAGTGTTGGCAGCGCGCAGGCTGCCACGATGAGCAGAAACCGCTAGGATTCGAATTTGAACCATCCAAGGCCACCAGCAGATAGTCTGCACTGCAGGCTATCCGACGAGCCGCCCCACGTCCCAATAGCCTACCCACAGCTTCCGTGCCATCAGTCAGCAGATTGGGTGTTTGCTGTATTAAAATTAATACATTAGCCCCGTCAACTAAGAATACGACACAGGTTTGGCGCATGCACGAGAGAACAAACCGCAACGCAGTTGCCCCACCAAAAGTGGAGTTATAGGCGGCTCGGAAACCTGAACAGGGTCCCCTGCACACACGGGTTTCAGTCAGTCACGACCACTGTGCAGATTGTGCGAAAACACGAAGGGGCATGAATCAAGCAGAGGAGCGCCAACAGCCACACGTCTTTGCCCAAGCAGGTTTCACGGTTTTTGTATACCTGGGGCTCGATTCACGGAGGCGCGTTCTCGTCGCCGAGCCTTGGACCCAGCAATGCGGCGCTGCTGGTGACGAGGATCTCCGTGCCGCTGACGAGCGGGGTATAATATGACTGGCCCGGCTCCTGCTAGACTGCCCCTCGGTGGAACACTTCAGGAGCGGCTTGCCCGGCGCTGCCATGGCTTAGCGAGCAGCCGCGGCGCGGCCGCGGCCCGTGCTGGGAGACGGCCCTTATCCTCCCCCCATGCAGGACGCCATGCGGCACCGATCTCGACGAGTTGATCGACGAGCGGAGGAGCTGGCGCCCGTCAATGCATGCTGGACATTGGTCAAGATGGCTGCCCGTGGAGGCGGGCTATCATCACGGCTTCAGCGGTGGCGACCGCCGAGGCAACACAGAGTAAATCCGCTTCACCAATCGCAGCGTTCGTCACCGCGCTCATCCTCGGGTCGCTCGTCTGCCGGTGACTGGCGTTGGAAGGTCTTCAGGCAGCCTCCATGACAACTCTGTCGTCCATGCACCCCTGGAGGGTGGGACCTGGCCATGCATGAGGCATGGGGCGCCGGCTGAGCCCCATGCAAACGAGAGCTGGACAGCCATGCACTGCCAGGCGGGGACCGTTCCAGTCAGCGCCAGTCGGCTCTGCCGGCTTGACTGGCCACAAGGCCACTACTGTGACCCTGAGGAAGGTCCTCTCCTATATGCTCCTTGCCAGACATGTCTCTCAGAGACCGCTGTTTGGGGTAGTCTAGCCGGCGGGAACGGTAGTCTATCGGCCGGGATCCGGCGGTACTCTAGTTCTGAAGTGTGCTGGAGTATCGGCGGGTGTCTCTAGTAGAAGAGTAGCCTGCTTCGCTGGAAACCCCGTGTTACTGTTACTGTTACTGTATACCTGCACTTGTATCCTTGCAAACTGCCTCCTCCATTAAGTTGCTGTAACACAACAGCTCCCGTCTGATACACACACAGAGAGGCACACGTTACAGTTCCCACCGCTTAGGCAACCTAGACAATGGCTCTTGCCTCTGCCAAAGCACCCACCACCACCACCACACACACACACGCGCACACACACATGCACAGGTGCGTGCCCGAATGTCCATCATGGTAGGACAGAGGCCGCGACTTCACCGCATGCTACAACAGATCACCTAATAAATGGGCACTGTGGCCCAAGCAAGACAGAGGGCTGCGTCCTTGTTGTCCTGCACCCGCAGATGGCCCAAACTGTAACGCCGATCCTGTTGCTGATGTGCTCGTGAGAAGGAAATCGGGGGGGGGGGGGGGGGGGGGCAGGGCGCACCACCGAGTAGTCCTGCCTGTGTATGTTTAGGGTGGTGGTGGTGGTGGTGGTGTGGCGCGTGGCATGAATGTGCGTGCGCCGCCAGACGTCGGTGTCGACATGCACGTGGCAACCCCCTGCGCTGCACATGCTCAGATGCGCCCGACACCATCAGCATCACCGTTAAGGGTGTCAGCGGCAGCACCAGCACCACCACCTGAGGGGCGCGCCGCCGCCGCGACTGGGCGATGGAACCACACGCATACGGTGGGGCCACCAAGCAGGAAGACGACGCAAGCAGTCCCCCCCCCCCCCCCTGCCCGTGTGGCCGAATTCATCAGAGAGCTGAGTCGGGCTGTGTGGGTGAGCGCGGGTGGCGGCGCCGCTCCTCGCACAGCTGCCTCCCCATCGCCCAGCAGTGTGCACTGTAGGATGTGTCTCACTTGCTTGTCACCAGTTTTTTCGTCTTTTTGTATTTTTGTGTGAAACCTGGGTGTGGAACACAAATCAACAGAAATTATTAGAGAGTCGTACTACATATAAACTACCAGTCAAGTAGCCATTTCGTAACGGGGACTTGGTCTAGTGGCATGATTCTCGCATAGGGTGCGAGAGGTCGTGGGTTCCATTCCCGCAGTCCCCCTCAGCTCAACACTGACGGCCTTTAGCTTTCGCTGGCTGTGGAGGTATGGAGCCTTTTGCCTGCCACCAGCCACTGCCCCACCTCCCACCCACCTACCCAACTGCACACAGTGCATGCACCAACTTTCCATCACCACCATCTATCTCCGCCACCGTCAACCCCCTACCCCCACTCCCCAACAAACACGGCAGAGACCACCACGCTCTGGACGGAGCACGATTGCACGTTGTAGTAGGGCAGGCGCCATCCTTTGACCTTTTGGGGGTCTTGCCCAACCGGCTGCACGGCCACAGCCAATCGCATGTGTTTCTGCCTTGCCTGGTGCCCGCTGATGTGGTGATGGCTCTGGGGGCGCTGCCAAGTCGCGCTGCCGGGCAACGAGGAGCAGCCGCCTGTCTGTGCGCAGCGCCAAGGAAGCTCGGCCGCAGTCTCTGCGGTCGCAGCGCACACTGCCTGCCGCTGCCACTCCTGCTGGCAAACCCCAGGGTGGCATCCACCCGCTTGCCTGTCTGGGAATGCGCTACTCTCGCCAGGGCACCGTGCGGTATCAGAGCTGCAAGCGGTGCATGGCGCGCTCTCTCGTGCCCCATGCCTCATCGTCTCCCACCTCATCTGTTTGCGCATGCATGCGCACGCCACGCGCAGTCCGCCCACGCGGGTGCCAGCCACCAGCGGCTGCGACTCTGAGGGCAACGATGCGCGCAAAGCCCAGCGCCACGAGTCCAGGGAGCACTCCCGGCGAGTGCGAGTGATGCGAGGAGCCGGCAGCCGCATGTGTATGCATCTGCCACCGCTAGCGGGCTGGCTCCCAACAGAAGTCCCATAACAAGCACCAGGCGGAATCACACTGTGACAGGGGACAGGCGCACAGGCACAGCAATTGACCAGGCGCTGTGCTGCCTCAGCTGTGGGCGTGCTAGCTGTCGGCCCGCGTGCCCGCCCGCACACTGTTTGATTGACAGTCTTTGGGAGCCAACCCAGTCAACTCACATCAACCCAGTCAACTCGCATATGAAAAACTGCCAGCCAAGCCTGGCTAGAATGCGTGCATCGCGCCATCAAGTGGGAAGGGGTCCCGCCCCAAACCCCACAGCACTCGCGCCTGGGTCTAGCAACTGGCGTTCAGCCGTCGTTCAGTCGTCGTTGTAGAGGCCGCGATACCGGGTACTCCCTCGCGCCACGCCTTCAGTCCCCTCACAACATCATCGTCGTCTAGCCTGCCAAAGGGAGTCCCGCCGCTGGCAAGCCGATCCGTATGGCAAGAAACAGCCGCCACTCCGTCCGTGCATGCTAGTGCTTCACAACAACAAAAACAACAGACTGTGTGTCCAACCGGCTGTAAAACCCACCCTCCCCACCGTCACCAGCGCCAACGGAAGAGGGCGTCGCCCCCGTGCGCCCGAGCGTGAGGCTTGGCGCCGCCGCAGCTCGTCCGCGCTGATGGCGCCCGTTGACTTGCACCCCGCTGTCGTTCAATTGGCACTGACGTTGCAGCCCCCCGTTGGTCAGTGCACGCGCTAGTTAACAACTGCAACAGGATGGCGCCGTCGCGCGTGAGGCTCGGCGCAGCTCGCCCGCGCGGCTGGCGCTTTCTTTGGCACCGCCGTCGTTTCAGTCGCCACAGATGGCGCCGCTGTTGCGCGTGCACGCGCTAGTTGAACTGGAACAGGATGGCGCCGTCGCGCGTGAGGCTCGGCGCTTGCCGCAGCTCCTTGTTGGCCGGGGCGCCAGAGGGCTTGCCGGTCGCGGCGGGCTTGGCCGCGGGCGCCGTGAATGCAAAGCTGAGCGCCTCCGCGGCGGCTCGTGCGGCCGAGCTCGCGCGCGCGGCGTGCGTGACCGGCTGCGTCCCGGCCGTCTCTGCGGGTGTGGGCGCGGTTCGAGGTTTTGGGGTTCAGGGTGTTGGGATTTAGGGTTTAGGTTCGAGCGTAAGCGCGCGCGCGCGGCGCGTGCGTGACCGGCTGCGTCCCGGCCGTCTCTGCGGGTGTGGGCACGGTTGGGGTTTTGGGGGTTCAGGGTTTAGGGTTGAGCGCACGTGCGCGCGGCGTGCGTGATCGGCTGCCGCCTCTGCGATCGACGGTTCAGGGGTCCGGGGTTTAGGGTGCAGGTGTCAGGGTTGGGAAGTCGTTAGCGCGCTCGCGCGGCGTGCGTGTGCTCGGGGCTGCGTTTCGTCCGTCTGTGCGGGTGTGGGCGCCGTTCGGGGTTTTGGGGATTCAGGGTGCTGGGATTAAGGGTTTAGGGTCGAGCGTAAGTGCGCGCGGCGTGCGTGATCGGCTGCCGCCTTTGCGATGGATGGTTCAGGGGTCTGGGGCTTAGGGTGGAGGCGTCGGTGCAAGGAAGTGTATAGCGCGCTCGCGCGGCGTGCGTGTGCTCGGGGCTGCATCTCGGCCGTTGCTGCGGGTGAGCGTGATCGGGGCTCGGTGGGTTCACGGTACGCGTAAGGTGTTGAGCGCGCGCGGTGTGTGCGTGATCGGCTGCGTCCCAACCGTCGTGGCAGGTCGGTGCGGTTAGAGGTTTCGTGGTTAAGTACACGCCCCCTCTCCGCACCATGGCCTGCGGCTGACGGCCTGCCCTCAAACTCTCTCTGTCTATCTCTCTCTCTCTCTTCCTCTCTTTACACATGTCAGAATCCCAATGCCCTCGAGCGCCGCCGCCGGCGCCACGCCGATGCCCGCAGCGACAGCCGCGGCCTCGGCCCCTCCCACAAACGTATACAAAACACACATGCAGCAGCACACAGCAACACATACACACGCACACACACATGCAGCAGCACACAGTACCATCCCCCCTCCCTCTCGCGCACCGGTCAGGATCCCCATGCCCTCAAGCGCCGCCGCCGGCGCCACGGCGATGTGCGCAGCGACAGCCGCGGCCTCAGCCCCTCCCACACACGTACAAAACACATTCACACACACACATACAGCAGCACACAGCCCCCCCCCCCACTTCTCCCGCACCCGTCAGGATCCCCATGCCCTCAAGCGCCGCTGCCGGCGCCACGGCGATGTACGTGCACCCCTCTGCCTCCCCCCAGCCCCCCCCCCAACATAAACAGCACCACAGCAGCCAGCTCCCAGCGCAGCAGCCCATCTCCGCACAACAAAACGCACCCGTCAAGATCCCCATGCCCTCGAGCGCAGCCGCCGGCGCCACGGCGATGTGCGCAGCGACAGCCGCGGCCTCGGCCCCTCCCACAAACGTACACAAACGTACACAGACACAATACACATGCAGCAGCACACAGCAACACATACACACGCACACCCACATGCAGCAGCACACAGCCCCCCCCCCCTCGCGCACCCGTCAGGATCCCCATGCCCTCCAGCGCCGCCGCCGGCGCCACGGCGATGTACGCAGCGACAGCCGCGGCCTCGGCCTCGCTGGCGGCGTGCACGTCCACCAGGCTGGTGTACTCCTGTGGGGGGCAGCGTGATGGCGCTGATACTTGTGGTTATCATGGTGTGCGTATTGCAGCCTGGAGGGTGCCGCCTGGGAGGGGGCTGCGACAAAGCGCTGTGGGTTCCTCAACATACACCCAGGGTGGCCTTTTGGCCTGTTGTTGTGGGGGCGGAACGCGTGACGGGGTAGCGGCGACGACGATGGATTTCGGTGCCGCGTGTGGCGAGCGAATACAGTGCCAGGCGGCAGGCATGGAACACATATATGGGGAGGGAGGGAGGCAGCCCCAGGACGACAGGGTGTGTGACGGTGACGTGTGACGAACGAATGCAGTGCCAGGCTTTGCAATATCCATGAGGAGGGGGATGCAGCCCTGGGTCGACGGCGTGTGCGACGATGACGTGTGTGTGACGTGCGACGAACGACTTCAGTGCCAGATTGCGCAACATGCAGGGGGGGGGCAGCCCCGGGATGACGGCGCGTGCGACGATAACGTGTGTGTCACACGAATGCAGCGACAGGCTGTGTAATATCCTGGGGGGGGGAGGGGGCCAGCCCCGGCACAACGGCGTGTGTGACGGTGACGTATGACAAACGAATGCAGTGCCAGGCTTTGTGATATCCATGGGAGAGGGGGGGGGTGCAGCCCCGGGACGACGGCGTGAGTGGCGATGGCGTGTGTGTTGACGTGCGCCCAAGGCATGCAGTGCCAGGTTGTGCAACATGCATGGGGGGGGGCAGCCTCGGGATGACGGCG
The DNA here is from genome assembly GCA_016618255.1 of Chlamydomonas sp. UWO 241. Classification (NCBI taxonomy): domain Eukaryota; kingdom Viridiplantae; phylum Chlorophyta; class Chlorophyceae; order Chlamydomonadales; family Chlamydomonadaceae; genus Chlamydomonas; species Chlamydomonas priscui. The sequence goes on from VFSX01000051.1 coordinate 419,539, forward strand.
TGTGACGATGGCGTGTGTGTTGACGTGCGACGAACGAATGCAGTGCCAGGTTGTGCAACATGCTGGGGGGGGGGGTCAGCCCCGGGATGACGGCGCGTGTGACGATGGCGTGTGTGTTGACGTGCGACGAACGAATGCAGTGCCAGGGTGTGCAACATGCATGGGGCGGGGTCAGCCCCGGGATGACGGCGCGTGTGACGATGCCGTGTTTGACATACGAATGCAGCGGCAGGCAGGCTGTACCATCCAAGGGAGGGGGGGGCAGCCCCGGGACGACCGCGTGTGTGACGATGGTGTGTGTGTTGACGTGCGACAAACGAATGCAGTGCCAGGTTGTGCAACATGCAATGGGGGGGAGGGGGGGGGCAGCCCCGGGATGACAGTGTGTGACGATGGCGTGTGTGACGTGCGACGAGCGAATGCAGTGCCAGGTTGTGCAACATGCATGGGGGGGGGGGGCAGCCCCGGGATGACGGCGCGTGTGACAATGCCGTGTTTCACATACGAATGCAGCGGCAGGCTGTAACATCCAGGGGAGGGGGGGGGGCAGCCCCGGGACGACGGCGTGTGTGACAAAAGAATACAGTGCCTGACTTGTAACATCCATGTGTGGGTGTGGGTGTGGGTGGGTTCATCCCCGGGGGGCGCGGTCGCCTGGGCTTACAGCCCCGCGCCGCCTACCTAGCAGCCAGCGTGTTCAACTTTGCTTGGCGTGTGTGCGCCCGAGCACACCACCACCACCGTGCGGGGCTGGCTTCTTGCGGGCTTCTTGGGGGCCTAGTGGGACGGCCCTGCCCTGCTACATCCCGCCCCCGAACCGCAAACCATAGGCCAAAGCCCGCCTGCTCGTCCCGCCTTGGCCTCGGCCTCGGCTACTTGCGGTGGGGGGGGGGAGGGGCGAGCCTTACTGAGCCACGAGCCCTAGATCACGCTCCGTCTGTGTCTCTCGCCTTCACGAGGTGCTTGTACTGCTGCGGGTCGGCGGCGCCGTTGGCGGGGTGCGCCTCCGGCGCTGCCGCGGCGGCGGCAGCGGGGGCGGCGGCGACGGCAACAGCAGCAGCAGCGGGCGCGGCGACGGCGGCCGGCGGCGGCGTGGGCGCGGGCGGCGCGCTGCCCAGGGCTGAGGGGAGGTCGCCGCCGAGCGACTCGCTGGCAGCCGGGGGCGTGATGTCGCTGAGGGGCGTGCGCCGGATCTCCCTGCGCGCGCGTGTGTGTGTGTGCGTGTGTGAGTGTGCGTGTTTGTGTCTGTGTGTGTGTGTGTGCGCGGGCGGCAGCGTGGTCTGGCTGAGGGGGGTGCGTTAGATCTCCCTGCGCGCGCGCGTGCACATGCGCGTGTGTGTGTGCGTGTGTGTGTGTATTTGTGTGTGTTCTTCATAGCAACGAGTGGTCACCCGCTTTTGACAGGCGCTCGTGTGCAGCCCCCCCCCTCCCCCCTCTCCTGCATGTCACTGGTTCCGCGTCACACAATCACGCCACAAACGTCCGACATCACTGGTGTGTTTGCGAAAGAGAGAGAGAGAGAGAGAGAGAGAGGGAGAGAGAGCGAGCGAGAGACACTGGGGGAGTGTATGCATGCACGTTTTGTGTGTATAACCACGTGTATGCGCGTGCGTGCTTGGTATAATGTGGGGCGGGACAGATGGGACATGAACGGTGGGTAGGGTGTGCGACTGCATGTGTGAGCGTGTGTGTGTTGATGCGTGTGTGTGCGTGCGTGCGTGGGAGAACGTGGGGATGGATGCATGGGCAGCGGGCGTGGGTGGGTGTGTGCGACTGCATGTGTGAGTGTGTGTGAGCATGTGTGTATGCAGCTATGCATGTGTGTGCGTACGTGGGAGAATGTGGGGAGGGATAGATGGGAAATGGGCGGTAGGGTGGGCGTAGGCGACTGTGTGCGTGTGTGTATGCGTCCATGTGTGTGTGCGTGTCGGTATGGGTCCACGTGAGTTTTTGCGACGTCTGAAACGATTGCCGGTGTGTGTGCTTTAGTTAGCACAAGCATGAGCCGTAATCAAGGTTGCCCGTGCGGTGGGAACTGTAAAGAATGTCTCTCTCTCTACTTGAGCTACTTTTGTGGGCTACTTTTGTAGCTTGACCTTTTTGGTGGGCCTCGTGCCTGCTCTCTTAAGTCCCGCTGGAGCTTTGGAACCGAACGTGTGGAGGCGCGTTTGGAACCGAACGTGTGGAGGCGCGTTCTCGTCGCCGAGCCCTGGACCCAGCAATGCGGCGCTGCTGGTGACGAGGATCTCCGTGCCGCTGACGAGCGGGGTACAATACGACTGGCCCGGCTCCTGCTAGACTGCCCCTCGGTGGAACACTTCAGGAGCGGCTTGCCCGGCGCTGCCATGGCTTAGCGAGTAGCCGCGGCGCGGCCGCGGCCCGTGCTGGGAGACGGCCCTTATCCTCCCCCCATGCAGGACGCCATGCGGCAACGATCTCGACGAGTTGATCGACGAGCGGAGGAGCTAGCGCCCGTCAATGCATGCTGGACATTGGTCAAGATGGCTGCCCGTGGAGGCGGGCTACCATCACGGCTTCAGCGGTGGCGACCGCCGAGGCAACACAGAGTAAATCCGCTTCACCAATCGCAGCGTTCGTCACCGCGCTCATCCTCGGGGTCGCTCGTCTGCCGGTGACTGGCGTTGGAAGGTCTTCAGGCAGCCTCCATGACAACTCTGTCGTCCATGCACCCCTGGAGGGTGGGACCTGGCCATGCATGAGGCATGGGGCGCCGGCTGAGCCCCATGCAAACGAGAGCTGGACAGCCGTGCACTGCCAGGCGGGGACCGTTCCAGTCAGCGCCAGTCGGCTCTGCCGGCTTGACTGGCCACAAGGCCACTACTGTGACCCTGAGGAAGGTCCTCTCCTATATGCTCCTTGCCAGACATGTCTCTCAGAGACCGCTGTTTGGGGTAGTCTAGCCGGCGGGAGCGGTAGTCTATCGGCCGGGATCCGGCGGTACTCTAGTACTTAAGTGTGCTGGAGTATCGGCGGGTGTCTCTAGTAGAAGAGTAGCCTGCTTAGCTGGAAACCCCGTGTTACTGTGTTACTGTGTGACCGCTGGCAGTGGATTGTACTCTCATCATCATCTCTCTGCATGCCAAGGGGGGGTCCACCGTCATTCCTACTGAACCCCCCTAAAGGATGCTCCCCAACTTTAGCTCACTCCCGTGGGCCCCCGCCTCGGTCCCCGCGCGCGCGCATCGCGTTTCTTATAATTCAACCGAGTTCTCCTGCGTCGGTGGGGCAGCGGGAGAGGCCCAGGGCGTGGAGCGGGGACTGCCCTTCAGCGCGACTCCCGCCGTCGCGACAACACGGCCCAGCGGCCTCCTCTGCGGCTGTAGTAACGTCATATGAATCTAATATGGCATTGCGCTGCTGTTGACGCGGGTTGGGCGCGCCAGGGCGTCGACCTGGCGCGGTCTGTCGCCCCTTGCCCACACCCACTAGGCCTCACAAAACAGTGCCCAGCGCCTCCCCCTGCGTGCGCACCCTCCCAGTATGACTCATATACAGTTACAGTTACATCGGCTTCCAGCAAAGACTACCTCTAGTCCTAGTACCACCGCCTAGACCCAAGTCCAGTTCTGGCCCTAACAATTACTTGTGAGGGGCGGTAGCCACCAGCCGGCTGCCTGCCAACGTGTAGTCCCAGAGCAGAAAGGAGAGCTATTGTGCGACGCCTCCAAAATAGATCCCAACTGCTTCTAGGGGATAGTGGGTCAAGTGGCGCTTGCCAATCTACTTGGCCGCCTTGGTGGAGGGGCCGGCGCCTGAGGGGCAGCCGGACCGTACGCCACGGCTCTCCACCCGACCCTATCCTGAGCACGCTCAAACGCCGTGTCTGAAAAAGTCTTCCAATCAGAACGAGTGCCACTAGTTTTGCCTAGCTGCTGAATCAGTAGCTTAAGAAAATAGTGTCGGGAGGAGGCTGGAGGCCGGCCTTGCTGCCGAGCCACATCCATTGTGCAGTCAAAAGTCGTACGAAGAAGACGAGAAGCCGGCATGTGCATCACATGGCCTAGCCACTGCATTGATCGCTGACTCATATATCATATGAAACTGATTTGTTGCCTCAGTGCGGCCATCAGGCAACTTTTGGACTGGGCTGCATGGGCACGCCATGCGCCATGCAGTGCCAGCACGCACACGCGCGCAGCAACAACGTGGCGCTCCCTGCGCCCCCGGTCGCGCACCCCTGTCCACAGCTGCCCTATATCATGTAGTAAGGGCTCATGCCCAAAGATGTGGTGTTCCCTTTCACCAGGCGCGCATCATGGGCTCGGCGTGGCGCATTTGGAGTCGGTTCGCCACTACCCCACACGCCCCAGGCCATAACTCCCTCCTCTCTTGGCCCCCGAGGTACTACACTCATAGACGCGGAATGGAGTCAGCTATCCATCGCACTCGTTTTTGGGCCAGTCGGCGGAGTTTCGTGCGTCGTCGATAAAGTAACCTCTCCGTATCGGTTACTTTTGCTACGCAACGAGACGCAGCCCGCGGAGCATGCGATGGTCTCGGCCGCGCCGTCGCCCATCCCGCTGACTAATTTTCCTGCTGCGTCTTGTTGCGTGGCTCCTGGGAGGCTGGGCAAAGCATCCGGCATACTGACCCCCCCTTTTGCTCTGTATGCGTCTGAGCGTGTGTGTGCCAGCGGTGTCTTTGGGGTCAGTCATCCTTTCGATTTTCTCGAAGAGGCCTGCCCGGTTTCGTCGGGATTTTGGGCTGCAGCCCGAAGAATTGCTTCCCGAATAAATCGCCTCTCCACGTCGTTTTTCCCGAACGCAACGCACCCTCCCCAAAACCATTGGGAGCGCGCCCTGCTGGCACGCTTTATTTTGTTTCCCGATCGGGAAGGAAACCCCTGGTGTGTGCATGCATGTGCGCAGCCACGTGCCCGTGCCCACGCACCACGGCTTGAGGTCCGCCGCAGGCTTGCCCGCTGGAGGGGACGGAGCAGCAGCAGACGCAGCAAGAGAAGGTGCGGCAGGAGGTCCACTAGCCGGCTTGGCTGGCTTGGCACCGCCACCAGCCGACTTGGGCGCTGCCGCCAGGGGCTCGCTGACTGCGACCGCTCCCTGTGTGCGTGCGTGCGTGTGTGTGTGTGTGTGTGTGAGGAGAGGGCAAGGGCGAGGGCGAGGGAGTGGGAGTGGGCGATGGCGAGGGCGAGGGAGAGAGAAAGAGAGGGAGAGAGAGCGGTAGTGTGCTGCCTCGGGGGTGCCGCTCACGGTGACCGCTTCCTGTGTGCGTGTGTGTGTGTGTGTGTGAGTGAGAGTGTGTGTGTGTGTGTGCATGTGTGTGTGTGTGCGTGAAGAGCGAGAGAGGGAAAGAGAGAGAGAGGGGGGGGGGGTCGCTCACGGTCAGCGCTATGTGTGTGGCGCCTCTACACGCCTAGCTAGCTCCACACACGCCCAGCTAGCACCACACAAATCTGCACCATGCTGCACACCAGCTTGAAAACGATGACGGGTAATGGCCCAGTCACCACACCAATCCACATTCCACACCCAAACCCACACTCAACAGCCAATCCACACCATTCCACTCCACACCGCATTCCACACCAGCTGAAAACGACGAAGGCGCAGACGGCGCATAGCATGGCCCAGTCGTCGTTGAAAGCGTAGCACAACGGGAGCGCCCACACCCTCAAAAAAAACACAAAGCCCCAAAAGGGTAAAGCCAGCGAGGCGCGTCTACCCCGCAGCACAGTCCCCCGTTGTGACGAACCGCAAAGTACCACTACACACGGTCCTGAGAGCCAAACGCGGGCACGCAAGCCCATGTCCACACTCGACAGTCACTGATGCCCAGTCGCCACACCAATCCACACTCCACACCCAAATCCACACACCAGTCCACAATCCGCCAGTCCACACTAAACTCCACACCTGCACCAGCTTGAAAACGACGAAGACGCAGACGGCGTATGCGACGAGCCGCCCGATCCCAACGTCACGCACTGTCGATGAAGTAAACTGCACCACCTGCAAGTGTGTGCGTGTGTGTGTGCGTGTGTGTACAAGCGCGCAAGTACGAGCGCCAATCCGCCAAACACGCTCTGCGGCCATGCGTGCATGTGTGTGAGTGCGCGTGTGCGCGTGTGTGTATGTATGTGTGAGGCAGACCACCTGTGTGTGTGTGTGTTTATGCGCCGCCCCGCCCCGCCTGCGGCGCCTCCCTTGGGAGCCATCGCCTGCGGACGATCTGCCCGCAAGCGCCCTTGCAAGGGCACGCGTTGGCAGGGTCCCATAACACAGCACCACCCCATGTCACACGCTCGACGACCATGGCAGGTTGCACAGTTTGTGTGCGGGTGCCCTGGGGAAGCGGTGGTCGCCGCTGCCGCCCCCTCAAATGCCTGCTGCCGCTTGTGCGAGCGTGCATGGGCGTGCACGCGGGCGCGCATGTGTGAACATGTGTGCGTGTGCGTGCTGAAACGCGAGCGCCCTAGGGAAGCGGTGGTGGCCGCTGCCGTCCCCTCGTCAACCTGCTGCTGCACGTGTGTGCGTGTGTGCACGGGCGCGTGTGTACGCGTGCTACGTGTACACGCGGGTGCCCTGAGGAAGCGGTGGTGGGCCGTTGCTGCCCCCTCGTCTACCTGTTGCTGCAGCGCCGCTGCGTCGAATGCCTTCGGCGCCACAGTGGGTGCCGCTGCCGGTGCTGCCGGTGCAGCCGCGTGCGCATGCCGGGGCGCGACTGCGAAGGCGCCGGCTGACAGCAGCAGTGCCATGGATGCTGGCGCCGCGGCGATCAGAGCAGCCAGCGGCATGGGCGCGCCCGCTGTGGACGAGGCCTTTGCGACCTGCGCACATGGGAGGGCGGGTGTCACACGTGCAGAGAGCAGAGAGGCGGGTGGTGGGTGGGGCGTGCAGCACGCAAGGCATCAGCACGAGCGCTGTGTGACCCATGAGATCTTGCATGATGGGGCCTGCATGGGCACATGGGGGGACAGCACGCCCTGGCGCGCACGCACGTACACGCATGCGTCTCCGCGACAACGGCTAGAGATGCAGTGCGCCGAAAGCGGGGGGCAATTGCGCGCCGAAACGCCTGTATTGTGTCCCCCCTCACGGAGCGCCACGTCACAACACGCGCCTCCAACCCCTCTGCTAACCCCATATGAATGCCGCACAGTCATCCCGGGGCACCCCATGTGGGTGCAGGCTAGCTCACCACGTGCAGCTTTCTTCCGGGAGCATGGGAGTAGGCCATGCGCCGCTCGCTGCCGATAACGCTCCTAACGCCCACGCCTGGCAGCCTAGCCTGGAGTGACGCCATCCGCAGTGAGTGCGTGCTCAGGAGGGTCTGTAAGGGTGAACACACACCACTGCCGCTCTGCACGCGCTAGAGCAGTCTCTATCAGGAGCCAAAGTGTGACCCACACCGTCTGCCCAGGGCTGAGAGTTGGAGCTCTTCCTCTTTCGATTCCCATTGATTCAGGTGATGCCCAGGGGTGCTGCTGCAACAAGCTGGCCGGGAGGGGGGGGGGGCACTAGGATGTGCGCGTCAGCGTGCGTGTGAGCATGTGTCACCCAGTTTCTCCTTGGAGGTTGCTCACCACGGGACGGGTGGTTACACACACACGACACCTGATCTCAAATGATAGTTCCATCAATTACAAAGCTTGCACGTCAAGCACCACGAACTCGGTCGCACATCGTACTAGTGCCTCGGCAGTAAACACGCCCGCACGCGCAGCCATGCACTCACACGCACGGCACTGCCTCGCGGCATGGAGCGCGACCTCACACTTGTACCGTCGAGTGTGACCGCACACGCGCGTTCCACACCGCCTCACGCTTTGTACTGGCTCGTCGTGATTGAGTCGGCCGACGAGAACGTGGGGTCCCACAGCGTGTGGAACCAGCCGCCGCCGTCTTCGTCGAGGCGCTGGTACGTGTGCGACCCGAAGAAGTCGCGCTGGGCCTGGACGAGGTTGGCCGGGAGACGCGCACGGCGGTAGGTGTCGAAGTAGGAGAGCGAGGTCGAGAAGCCGGGGACCTGCGGGGACGGGGTGAGGTGGGCGGAGAGTGTGTGTGTAATGTATGTGTGTGTGTGTGTGCTTTGTGTGTGTATTACAAGAGAGCCATCCGCAACAGGTGCTTAAGTAGGAGAGCAAGGTGGAGAAGCCGGGGAGCTGCGGAGACCAATCGGTTGGCGGGGCGGGGCGAGGAGGGTGGTGGTGTTGAACGAGAGTCGTTGCTCAACAGGGCCACCCCTGCTAGCTAGTGGCTCGCGCGTGCGCCCTCTTCCTCCGCCCAGGTCCATTGCGCAAAGACCTGAGAGCCCTCCCTACGCGTCGCCGCACCACGCGCAGACCCCCCGTGTGCTGTATATTGAGATGAGCGTCACCTTGACGAGTGAGCATGCACTCCATCCAGACATGCGCCCTGGGTGGACATCCATAGCACTGGGGATGCCCACCAGAGCTCAGTCAACGGATGGAGTGCGCACTCGTGAGTAGGGTGTAGCTCATCTAAACACAGACCCCGTACTGGTGGGCTGGCGCGCTGCGTGGCCTTGCAGGCTCTCCTAGTAGAGCTCCCCTAGACGTGTAGTCCAGGCCTTAACTCACGCCCCAGGGTCCTCTGGGTTATAATACCTAACGCGTACGTGTAAAACCTTGTAAAACCAGACCCCCGTGAACAAGTACAGGCACAACGCACGCCTCGCGATCCCACGCACCGGCACATCCGCGCTGATCGACATATCCCGACGACACGTCGCCCATCTCAACACAGACCCCCGTCAACAGGCACAGGCACAACGCACGCCTCGCCACCCCACGCACCTGTGATGTCCTTAGCGCCCCCGCAGCCCCCGCTGCGGAGGCGAAACGGGAAATTTGGGGGGAAATTGCGGGGGCGAAGCGCAGGAATTTCGCTTCAAAAATCGCCAGTCAGTCAGCACGTCTCCTCCAAAGATGCGGGGGCAACAGGACATTCTCGGTTTCGTTAAGGACACCACTGCCACGCACCGGCACGCCCGCGGTGATCGACATCCCGACGACGCGGCGCCACGCCGCGTCGCTCGCCGCGAGCCGCCTTGCAAAGTCGGGGTCGATCATCAGGTTGGACAGCTCAGGGTTGGCGCGGTACGCCTGCGGTGCACATGCATGTGAGTGTGAGAGCCGGAACCAGTGGTGTCATTAGCGCCCCCGCAGCCCCGGCAGACCCCGCTGCGGGGGCAAACCGCGAACTTGGGGGGTGAATGCGTGGACGACACGCGAGAATTTCGTCGGATAAATGTGAAATTCAACGAATTTGACGAATTTCACACTTTTCAGCGGAAGGGCTTGATTAACGGAGGCGCGTTCTCGTCGCCGAGCCCTGGACCCAGCAATGCGGCGCTGCTGGTGACTAGGATCTCCGTGCCGCTGACAAGCGGGATAACATACGACTGGCCTGGCTCCTGCTAGACTGTCCCTCGGTGGAAACTACAGGAGCGGCTTGCCCGGCGCTGTCATGGCTTGGCGAGTAGCCGCGGCGCTGCCGCGACCCGTGCTGGGAGACGGCCCTTATCCTCCTCCCATGCAGGACGCCATGCGGCACCGATCTCGACGAGTTGATCGACGAGCGGAGGAGCTGGCGCCCGTCAATGCATGCTGGACATCGGTCAAGATGGCTGCTCGTGGGGGCGAGCTACCATCAGGGCTTCAGCGGTGGTGACCGCCGAGGCAACAACAGAGTTTATCCGCTTCACCATCGCAGCGTTTGTCACCGCGCTCACCCTCGGGGGCACTCGTCTGCCGGTGACTGGCGTCGGCATTGGTCTTCAGGCAGCCTGCCATGACGACTCTGTTTGCCCAGGCCCCCCTGGAGGGTGGGACCTGGCCATGCATGACGCATGGGGCGCAGGCAGAGCCCCATGCATGGAGTTGGACAACCATGCACCATGCCAGGCGGGGACTTTTCTGCTTCAGCGCCGCCAGTCGGCACAGCCGGCGTGGTTGGCCTCAAAGGCCAGGAGGAGGACGGTCCTTTCCTATACGCTCCTTGCCAGACATGTCCCCCAGGGACTTGTTTGGGTCTAAACTAGCCGGCGGGAGTGGTAGTCTAGACGGCAGGTAACCGGCTGGTGGCTATCGTCCTTCACAGGGCGGTGGCACTAGGACTAGTGTTGTCTTAGCTGGAATGCCATGTAACTGTTCAGCGGAAAAACGCCTCCTGTGGGGGCACTTCGGCATGTTCCCTCCAATGTTGCGGGAAAAACGGGACATTTGTGGTTTCCTTGATGACACCACTGGCCAGAAATGATTGTGTTTGGGCCATAACTGGTGGACGTGCACGATAGTTCGGGCCAGAAGGAAGCCGGCGCGGATGATGCAGCCGCCTGTCGAGGTGCGACGCACAACACCAGCCCTGCCCCTTATCTGTCGCTACTTCCCAGCTGCCCCTACACCTTCTTCCCAGCTGCCCCTACCTTCTCCCGAGCTCCCCCCCCAATGCGCACCTTGGAGATGTCAGTGAGGAAGCCGGCGCGGATGATGCAGCCGCCCTTCCAGATGCGCGCGAGGCCGCCGAGGTCAACGCCCCATGCCTGCGGGGGGGGGGGGAAAGTCGGTGCGTGCGGTGCAGAATTCAGTGCGTGCGGTGTGGGCGTTGGGGATGCTGTCAAGGGGGGGGGGGAAGCCGCCCTGGCCTGCGTGGCCAAAAGTCAAGAGCGTGCGTCGCAACAGTCAGTGCGTGCGGTGTGGTTGTTGGGGTTGCTGCCAGGGGGAAGAAGGGGGGGGGGGAGGGGTGGAGGGAGAGGAGGCCGCCCTGGCCTGCGTGGCAAAAGTGGGTGCGTGCGGCGCAACAGTCAGCGCGTGCGGTGCGGGCGTTGGAGATGCTGCCAGGGGGAAAGAATGGGGGGGAGGGGGGGGCGGGGGCGGGGAGGAAGCCGCCCAGGTCGACGCCTCAAGCCTGCGTGGCAAAAGTCAGCGCGCGGGCATGCGGTGCAAATGTCAGTGTGTGCGGTGTATAAGTCAAGAGCGTGGGGGGGACGAAAGTCAGCGCGTGCGGTGCGGGCGTTGGGGCGCAGAAGGCCGCACCATCTCGGTGCTCTTGGCCTTGATGATGCTCCTGCCCTGCGCGTACTACAACTCTCTTCGACCCTGACCCCCCTCATCTGCCCATACTCCCACACCACTCAACCCATTAATTCTCACCATCTCGGTGCTCTTGGCCTTGATGATGTTCATGCCCTGCGCGTACGACGTGATCTTGGACGCGAGGAGCGCGGCCTTGACGTCGGCGACCAGCGCGGCCTTGTCGATGCCGGGGACCTGCGAGCGTGTAGGTGTGAGAAAGCGTGAGAGTGTGTGGAACTTGTGAACGCGAGGAGCCCGGCTTTGACGTCGGCGACCAGCGCGGCCTTGTCGATGCCTGGGACCTGCTGCATTGAGTGGTAATGATTGTGTGTGTGTGTGTGTGGACCTCTGTGTGTGCATGTGGACCTGTGTGGACCTGTATGTGTGGACCTGTGTGTGTGTGGTCCTGTGTGTGTGGACCCGTGTGTGTGTTTGGACCTTTGGCCCTGCTGGCAAGGCTAGGTCGGGTTTCCCCCCCTCCCCACCCTGCAAACACGCGCACACGCGCGCACCGGCGTGGGCGCCTCGATACCGATGGCCTCGAACACCGCCGCCGCAGCGAGGCAATCCGGGCGCAGCCTCCCCCTCCATACATACACACAGAAAGGCATCCGACGGAGGGTGGAATCGAGCACACACACACACACACAGACACACACGCACCGGCGAGGGCGCCTTGGCGCCGATGGCCTCGAACACCGCCGCCACAGCGAGGCGATCCCGGCACAGCCCCCCCTCCATACACACGCACAGAAAGGCGTCCGACGGACGGTGGAATCGAGCTCATACACACACAACACGCACGCACCGGCGTGGGCGCCTTGACACCGATGGCCTCGAACACAGCCGCCGCAGCGAGGCGCTCGGGGCGGATTGCCGACATGTAGCGTCCGTCGAGCGACGCGGCAATCGTGGGGGCGGCGACCGCGAGCTCAGCAGCCTCCTGCACAGTCCACTTCCCTGGGTGATTTATGAGGAGGGGAGGGGGGTAAGGGGGTGAGTTGGGCTTGAGATGGGGGTTGAGAGAGAGAGTGGTGGGTAAAGCTTGCGGGAGGTAAAGCACAGGCAAGAGATCAGGGGCAAGAAGGGGGGCACGAAGGGTTGCCCTTGCTGCCGGTCTGGTCCACCGTCTCTCTCTCTCTCTTATTTTTTCTCATGCATTCTCTCGTCGCTTGTCGAGCACACACACGCACACAACACATACGCACACGCAAGGCCCACGCACCAGTCCCCTTGCAGCCGGTCTGGTCCACCGTCTCTCTCTCTCTCTCTCCCTCTCTTCCCTCTTATTTTCTCTTGTACCAAGCACACACACGCACACACGCATGTGCACACACGCAAGCCAAACATCCTATCACAGACGTCCGACACACTGCAACTCGGCACCCACGCAATGCCCACCCACCGGTGCCCTTGCTGCCGGTCTGGTCCACACTCTCTCTCTTACTCTTCTCTCTTATTTTCTCCCTCGCCGAGTACACGCACGCGCGCACACACACACACATATACGCACACGCCAACGGCGCTATTACAGGCGTCCGCAAGCTGTAAATCGGCACACACGCAAGGCCCACCGGCCCCCTTGCTGGCGGTCTGGTCCACCGTCACTCTCTTCCCTCTTACCTTCTCTCTGGCCGAGCGCATGTACGCGCACACGCACACACACATGCACGCACACGCGAGCTAGCCATGAGATCGCAGGCACCCGACACACTGTAAATCGACACCCACGCAAGGCCCAACCACCGATCCCCTTGCTGCCGGTCTGGTCCACCGTCTCTGTCTCCCTTCTCGCTTATTTTCTCCCTCGCCGAGTACATGCACGCACACCACGCAGGGCCCACCCACCGATGCCAGTGCTTCCTAAAATGATTTTAATATGTGAATTCTTACAGCCGAGCCAAGGGCGGCCGCAGGCTGCAACCCCAGAAAAACGACAAAAACAAACAAAAAGGCGGTCAACCAAAAAACAGTTAATTATCTCAGCAAAAAAACGCCTATGGCGGTCCACTGCCCAATCGAGGAAGCACTGACCGGTGCCCTTGCTGCCGGTCTGGTCCACGATCTTGTCGAGCACGTAGCCGTCGGTGCCGGGCTTGTCGTCCTTCTTGTTCAGGATGACGGCTGTGATCTCAGTTAGGAACGACTCGAGCTCGGAGCCGGGCTTGTTCCAGTCGCGGAACGTCTCGGCGAGCTCCTCGTTGTTGAGGCCGCCGATGGTCTGCAGGGGGGAGTGGGTGTGTGTGTGTGTGCGTGTGTGTGTGCGTGAGTGTGCGTGTGTGTCAAGGGCTTGTTCCAGTCACGGAACGTCTCGGCGAGCTCCTCGTTGTTGAGGCCGCCGATGGTCTGCAGGGGGGAGTGTGTGTGTGTGTGTGTGTGCGTGTGTTGATCTGCTCGTTGTTGAGGCCGCCGACGGTCTGCATGGGGGGGGGGGGGGGGGGGCATGTCTTTGTGGACGCACGCGCCTGTTGTATACGTGCAGTGCTGTGTGTGTGCGTGTGTGATGACCAGAAACAACCTATCTGGGTCTGCCGTTCAAAGTTCTTGGTACCGACGCCTCCCTTGGTGCGTGCGGGTGAGGGGCTTGGGGGGGGGGCAGCGAAGAGGCGGCAGTGTGTGTTGAGTGGGACACGACGCAGCACAGTGTGGCGCGTCGAGCACCCCCCAGCTACTGCCCAGCTACCGCCCAGCTACCTTGAGGATGTCGTACGCCTCAGAGATGAGCTGCATGTCGCCGTACTCAATGCCGTTGTGCACCATCTTGACGTAGTTGCCGGCGCCGCCGTTGCCAATGTACATCGCGCACGGGCCGTCATCGACCTGTTTCGTTGTTGCAATAGGGGTGGTTGCAAGGGGGTTGTTGCGAGGGGTGGAGGCGTGTTGGAGGTGGGGTGGGGGGCACCATCTTGACGTAGTTGCCGGCGCCGCCGTTGCCAATGTACATCGCGCAGGGGCCGTCATCGAATTGTGTCACGGGCGAAAGTGTGTGCGCGTCTGTGTGGTTGTGATGGGGGGGGGGGGCGTCGGGTTGGTTGCTGGTCGGTTTGGGCGCTCCCGCCCCCCACTCCGTCCAAAAGCGCTTCTCACCTGGGCTGCCACCTTCTCGACGATCGACTTGACGACGGCGTACGCCTCGGGGCTGCCGCCCGGCATCATGGACGGGCCTGTGGGGGGTGATAACGTTTGGGTTGTTAACCAGGCCACCAGATGTGGGGCGAGCTAGCGGCTCCCGCGGGGCATCGTGGATGGGCAGTTCAAGTGGGATGTGCGGGAGCGACGCTATGCCTCGGGGCTGCCGCCCGGCATCATGGACGGGCCTGTGGGGGGCGGTGTGTGTGTGTGGGGTGTGTGTGTGTGTGTGTGAAAACCAGGGCGTGTCGATTTTGACCTCCCGCCCCCCAGCACCCCACGCGCACCGTTCCTTGCGCCCTCCTCCCCGCCAGACACGCCCATGCCCATCTAGAGCAGCCCCCCCCCTCCCCCCTGCAAACACACACGCCCCGACCCCCCGCTTCTTCATAAGGACGGGCCTAGCGCGCACACCGTTCTTTGCGCCCTCCTCCCCGCCAGACACGCCCATGTAGCTGCCTCTTCGCCCCCGAAACACACACATGCACACACGCCCCGCCCCCGGGTTCAGGATAAAGGGCCCAGTAGGGGCCCCTTCTGCGCGCACCGTTCCTTGCGCCCTCCTCCCCGCCAGACACGCCCATGCAGCCGCCTCTTCGCCCCCGAAACACACACACGCACACACGCCCCGCCCCCGGGTTAAGGATTAAGAGCCTAGGGCCCCTAGTATGCGCACCGTTCCTTGTGCCCGCCTCTCCGCCAGAACCGCCCTTGCCCATGAAGAGCAGGCCCCCCCCGCCCCCGCCCGTCCCCCTGCAAGCACACACGCCCTGACCCCAGGGTTTGGGATAAGGACGGGCCTAGCGCGCCCACCGTTCATCGCGCCCTCCTCCCCGCCAGACACGCCCATGCCCATGTGGCCGTCGCCTCGCGCCCGGCACACACACACACGCCCCGACCCTGGGATTAGGATCAAGAGCCTAGGGGCGCGTAGCGCGCGCACCGCTCCTTGCGCCCTCCTCCCCGCCAGACACGCCCATGCCCATGTAGAGCAGTCCCCCCGCCATCCCCCTTTACACACACGCCCGACCCCCGGGCAGAAGGTTTAGGGCCAAATTTGGGACCCCAGTCCCCGCGTGTATGCGCACCATTCCTCGCGCCCTCCTCCCCGCCGGACACGCCCATGCCCATGTAGAGCAGGCCCTTGCCGGTGACCATCTTGAGGCGCTTCTCAGTGTTCTCGTACCTATGTGTGTGTGTGTGTGTGACCATTTTGTGTGTGTGACCATCTGGCCATGCATGAGGCATGGGGCACCGGCTGAGCCCCAAGCAAACGAGAGCCGGACAGCCATGCACTGCCAGGCGGGGACCGTTCCAGTCAGCGCCAGTCGGCTCTGCCGGCTTGACTGGCCACAAGCCCACTACTGTGACCCTGAGAAAGGTCCTTTCCTATATGCTCCTTGCCAGACATGTCTCTCAGAGACCGCTGTTTGGGTAGTCTAGCCGGCGGGAGCGGTAGTCTATCGGCCGGGATCCGGCGGTACTCTAGTACTTAAGTGTGCTGGAGTATCAGCGGGTGTCTAGTAGAAGAGTAGCCTGCTTAGCTGGAAACCCCGTGTTACTGTTACTGTGTTACTGACCATCTTGAGGCGCTTGTCAGTGTTCTCGTACCTATGTGTGTGTGTGTGTAACGCTCTTGAGGCGCGTCTGAAGTGTTCTCGTACCTACGTGTGTGTCAGGCTTGCAACATTCGACATTCCATCCATACGACATTTGACATTCGATGTTTTTTCAAGAGGTAATTCGATATTCGATATTCGACGTTTGTTTTCCTAACGTGGCCTCGACTTTCTCATCGCAAACCTTCATGGATTTCACTTCTGAAAGAATTTATGAAATCCTGGCGTCACGCTGATGCTTCTGGCTTTCAGAATCGTTCGAAACAGAGCTTTGGTCCGAAGTTCAATAAAATTGTGTGAAAAAGTGTGAACTCGTCGTCGAATGGTGTTCGTAGCGTATACACGACATTCGACATTCGCATTCGATCATTCGACATTCGATGCTCATCGAATGTCGAATGGTGCAACCCTGGTGCGTGTGTGTGTATGTGTGTGAGCGCATGCGTGTGTGCGTGCGCGCATGCGTGTGTGTGTTGTGTGTGTGCGCAGCTGCGTGCGCAGCAGCCACTAGCACAGATCTTTGCCATTGCCGACTCGCGCCCCGTGTCAAGCTCGGATGGTATATTCACGTCGACGCACCCAACACTCGTTCCCGCCGTCGAGATCCTGCCAACGTGTGCGTGTGCATGTGTCCCTGCCACAATTTCAACTCCTGAGGCGCGCGAAGCAAGGCGGTCATAACGCCTGGGGCGGTCGGGGGTGCGCCTAAGGCAGTGGTGGGTGCCCAAGGCGGTCGGGGGGGGGGGGGGGGGGCGCCTGAGGCCGCACCGCCTCAGGCGGTCATGGGTGCGCCCGAGGCGGCCTCGGCGCGCCTGAGGCGCCGCCTCATCCGCGCAAGGGAAGGAGGCACCCCAGGCGACGCATCAGGCATTGCGAACGTGGTAGATTGTGTGTGCAGCTCTCTCTCTCTCTGTGCATTGACGCACCCATGACCTCATCCGTGCAAGTGAGGGAGGCGCCTCAGGCGTTGGCAACGTGGTAGGGTGTGTGTGCAGCTGTCTCTCTCTCTCTGCATTTTGGCGCGCACCCACCACACGCTTGCGCCGTCGAGATGATATCATGTCGCCCGGCTCAACGTGTGCGTGTGTGTTTGTGAAGCTCTTTCTCTCTCTTTGTGCATTGGCACGTACTCACCACTCGTTCCCGCCGTCGATGATGACGTCACCCGGCTCCATGAACTCCAGAAGCTGTTCGATGGTCGAGTCAACCGGTGCGCCGGCCTTGACGAGGATAATGACAGACCTGTGTGTGTGTGTGTGTGTGTGTGTGCGCGCGTGCAGACTGAAGCAGTGCGTCGATCGTTTAGACGACCGGCACCTTGAATGATGACAGGTCCAGACCTGTGTATGGATGGGCAGTTGGTTGGTTTCCAACCCACTCAGGTGGGTTGGCAGGGGGGAGCAGAGAGGGGGCGGGGGAGGGGCAGAGAAGGGGTGGGGGAGCGGTGGACGGTGGGGAGTGCGCGTGGGTGGAGCGTGCGCAAAATGCATTGGCGGCGCACGCACCTGGGCTTCTGCAGCGACATGACGAAGTCCTTGACCTCCTTGTAGCCGGTCAGCTTCTCACCCAGGCCTGGGGGAGGCGGTGGAGGGTGCATGGTGAAGATTGCATGGGCGATTGTGCTGCATGGCTGGTGAGTGAAGACTGGCACGCCGCCCCAGCGACATCACGGCACTCACCCTCCTTCCCCGCGCGTTTCACTGCGGCCTCAGTCTTGTCGTACGAGCGGTTGTACACGCTGATCGGGAAGCCCTTCTCGGCGACGTTCAGCGCAAGGTTCTGCGCCGATGGTGGTGCGATGATGGATCGCAGAGCAGGACCATCTATGTGGCGTGTCCGATGCGCTGCAGATGCAGTCGCTGGCAGGCCCCATGCGCGTGCGAGGGGCCACTTCACGACACCAGCGAAAGGGGCCACCTCTCTCACTCACCTGCCCCATGACCGCCAGACCCACAAGGCCGATCTGTGACTTCGCCATCGGAGACGGGGTGTTTCTGGGGGAAGGTGCAGTGGGTGGGAAGGCGTGATCAGAGCGATCCTGGCGCAGAGTCCCATACAGAGGTCCCAACTCACTTACCCCACTACGCCGCCTGATGTGGCCGCTGATACGGACACGGAGCTACGCCTGGAGGCGACGTGTGGGAGCACGACCTGCTGCTGGCTACACGAGGGGAGCGCGACGCTGCAGGAACGCTGAGGGGTAGCCGACGCAACGATGGCCCTTGCGGTGCGAGCGGCAGAGGAGCTGGCACGAGCGGATGTCGTAGGCAGGCTGCGTCCCTGGATCATCATCGAGAGATACGGTAGAGCAGGCAGGAAAATAGCAAAATCAGGAGGTTTATATAAGTGTGGGGGGGGGGGCAAAACTTGGGGGCCCCGACTTGGGGCCGAAGAGGCTCTGTGCCTGCGCCTGGAGAGTCTTGTGAGGCCACTTAGGGGAAGCACCACACAAAACCACACGCCCAGGTGATCATGCATGTGCAGGTGGGAGGGCATGCAACAACAGCCATGCAGCAAACGGGAGTGCATGCATGTGCATTGGACAGAACACACACACAAGAAGCACACAAAACACACACACACACACACAACACGCACACACACACACGCACACACACACACACACACACGCCCACGCACACACGCGATGGTCACCTGATACACACGCGCACACACGCGCGCACACACTCACACACACACGCACATGCACACACATGCACCGGCAGGTGCCCGCAATGACGACCACGGGGCGGGCAGGAGGAGGACTCTGGGCTAGGCATCCTGGGCGTAGCGTGTGCGCGGCAGTGTGCCGCCGCCGCCTGCCCAGCGGCCTGGGTCAGAGAGATTTGGCATCCTCCTGCCCATGGCCTGGAGCAGCTTGCGCCATTTACGGAGGAGAGAGGGCTGCGCGTGCGCGGGGCGACCGCTTGGAGGCGTCACGCCGGGTCGACGCTGTCGCCCGGCAGCGAGTGCGCGCGGGCGCGGGCAGCCGCCGCCTACCCAACGGCCTCGAGGTGATTTGCCGGCAGCGAGGGCACGAGCGCCGCTCGCAACTGACGCCCTTAACCCCTGCTCTCTAGAACCCCAACTGCTCGGCCGTCACACAGCAATGCTGGTGCTGGTGCTGGTGCTGGTGCTGGTGCTGGTGCTGGTGGTGCTGGTGCTGGTGCTGGTGCCGCCGCTGCCGCTCCCGCTGCCGCCGCTGCTGCTGCTGCTGCTGCTGCTGCTGCTGCTGCTTGCCAACTTCTTGCCAACTGCTTGCCAACCCCTTGCCCCTGACCTCTGACAACAGGTGTCGGTCGTGAGCGAGAGCGACGTTGACTTCCTGTATCAGGAGGTGCGTGACGGTGCCCGACTCGGGTGGCTGCGTGCGTTTGCATGCGCGTCGCACACGCTGCACATCCTCGATGATGAACAACTGACTCGCTGACATGCACAATTGGCACACTGGCATGCCGCCGGGGATACCACACCGCCACTGCTGTCATACTGGCACTGGCACGGGCACTGGCGCGTTGCACATGCTGCACATTGTCCAACGTGATGAACAACTGACTCGCTGACATGCACAACTGGCAAGCTGGCATGCCGCCGTGGATGCCACACTGCCACTGCTGTCACACGGGCACGGGCACGGGCACGGGCACGGGCACACTCCGACACACTCTGGCACACTCTGGCACACTTTGGCACTGGCATTGGCTCGCTGACAACTCCCACCACTCCCCTTTGTCAGGTGTACGTGGGCGGAGCTTATCTGCGAGAGGGGGTGGGCGTCCGGAGTGGGGACACGGTGCTTGACGTGGGCGCCAACATCGGGTTCTTTTCAATGGCGGCAGCAGAGGCGGCTGGACCGTCAGGTAGGAACCGTGGTCGCCAGTGGTGCGCCGAGGGCTGGTGGCGCGGCAGGGATTTTATTTTCAGGATTTTAGATTAATTCTTCCGCGGCCGGATTTTGCTTTGGCTGCATGGACCGTGGACCTCCCGTTGACCGTTTGTCCTCATATATATATATAGGTCACTTGAAAGCTCTAGACGAGCTCTGGCTGGCTGGCTCGACAGACTTCCAATCTACTGAATGGGTTGAGCTATGTCCAAGGTCAATGATCAGCCGGAATACAGCCAAATGGATGTGGAGAGCCGAAAAGGAAATCACTGTGGTGCGGTCACGCGCGTCACCCGACTGGGCCATTTCACGGGACTTTACAAATTCATCACCCGCACAATTCGCACTGATCAGTACGGAGTGCTGAGGCACAAAAGGGGTGTTTGTCGTGGCGGCAGCAGAGGCGGCCGGCCCGTCAGGTAGGGACCGTGGTACGTAACAGTTATAGCAACAGTCACAGCAACAGTTACAGCAACAGTTACAGTTACAGTTACAGTTACAGCAACATCGGCTTTCCAGCAAGGACAAGGACTTCTACTCCTAGTACCACCACCTAGGCCCAAGCCCATATCTGGCCCTTATCATCACTTTTAAGGGACCGTGGTCAACGTGTGTTATCAAAATGATCAGTTTGCAGCGCTGAGGCTCTTAGAAGGCGCCGCTCCCCTAGACGTTAACAGCCGGTCAACAGTTGGTCAAATACGTTTTCAGGCGGCCACAAGTCAGTTTACAGTCATGTTCTCACTTAAAAGCCCTTCGCCCTCCCCCCCACCCCGCAGGGCGCGTGATTGCGGTTGAGCCGCTCCCCGAGACTTTCGCTGCGCTCTCGGCCAATGCGCGTGCGCACGCAGGTGCTGTGCTGTGCGTGAGCTGTACTGGTCTGGATTGTGCTGTGGTTCTGTGCCATGCTGTGCTGTGCTGCGCTGCGCTGCGCTGCGCTGCGCTGCGCTGCGCCACGCTGCGCTGAGCCACGCTGAGCTGAGCCGCGCCGCGCCGCGCCGCGCCGCGCCGTGCCGTGCCGTGCCGTGCCGTGCCGTGCCGTACCGTGCCATGCCGCTCCGCCTTCACAACCATCCCCACCCTCACCCACCCAACGCAGAGTGGGCGGCTGGCCGCGCGGCACCCATACAGCCGCTGAAGCTGGGTGTGTCTGACAGAGCGGGAGAAGCGGTGCGTGCGCACGCACGCATGCAAGGAGGGAGGGAGGGAGGAGGGGGGGGGAAGGGAGGGAGGAGGAAAGGGAGGAGGGAGAAGGAGGGAGAGGGAGGAGAGGGAGGGAGAGGAGGGAGAGGGAGGGAGAGGAAGGGAGAGGGAGGGAGAGGGAGGGAGAAGAAGGGACAGGTCACACGCACACTCTCCCTCCCACACGCACACGCACATGCACCCTCTCTCACTCTCTCTCTCTCTCTCACACACACACATACACACACACACTCCCCCGTATGTCCCCGTCACGCCAAGGGTTTCGACGTTCAACCAAACGGGGCCGGATGGGGCATGGTGGTGCAGCAGCGGCAGATGTTCACACTGTTCACGCTTGTGCGGCCGCAGGTCTTCACGTTCTACACTCGTGCGGCCGGGTGGAGCACGATGGCCGAGGACTCGGGCAGCGTGCATGCAGACATGCGCGCGTTCCTGGCCACAAGTTTGGAGAGCGGGGGTGGTGGGCTGCCGGCAGGCCTGCTGATTGATGTGGGACGGTGGGCTGCGCTTCGGGTGCCCGCGCTGTACGAGGCACTTGCGTGGGTGGCAGTGGAGGTAGGGACAGGGGGAGGGGGGAGGGAGAGCGGGTGGGGGGGGGGGCTGCAGGCAGGCCTGCTGATTGATTTGGGATGGTGGGCTGCGCTTTGAGTGCCCGCGCTGTACGAGGCACTTGCATGGGTGGCGGTGGATGCAGCGAGGGGGGGAGTGAGGGAGGAAGGGGGGGGGGGGGGGGGGGGGAGGCTACTGGAAGGCCTGCTGATTGATGTGGGATGGTGGGCTGCTGATTGATGCAGGATGGTGGGCTGCCCGCGCTGTATGAGGCACTTGCGTGGATGGCGGTGGAGGTAGGGGGGGAGTGTGGGAGGGGGGGAGGAGGGAGGTGGGGGAGAGGGAGAGCGGGGGCGGGGGGGGGGCTGCCGGCAGGCCTGATGATCGATGTGGGACGGGGCTGCGCTGCGGGTGCCCGCGTTGTACGAGGCACTTGCGTGGGTGCGGTGGAGGTAGGAGGGGGGGGGGAGGGAGAGGGGGGGGGGGCTGCCGGCAGGCCTGATGATTGATGTGGGACGGTGGGCTGCGCTTTGAGTGCCCGCGTAGTGCGAGGCACTTGCATGAGTGGCGGTGGAGGCAGGTAGGGGATAGTGTGGGAGGGGGGGGGGAGAGAGGGGGGGGGCTGCCGGCAGGCCTGATGATTGATGTGGGTGGTGGCTGCGCTTCGAGTGCCCGCGTTGTGCGAGGCACTTGCGTGGGTGGCGGTGGAGGAGGGGGGGGGGGGAGATGCAGGGTGTGTGTGTGTGTGCGAGGCAGTGGCCCTACCAAAATCCCAGCGTCTGATCCGCGCAAGTGAATGCGGTCATAACGTCTGAGACGGTCCGGGATGCGCCTCAGGCGGTGGTGGGCGCCCGAGGCGGTCGGTGTGGCGCCTGAGGCGGTTTGGATAACGTTTAAGGCGCTGCCTGAGGCGATCGTGGGTGCGCCTCAGGCGGCGCCCCAGGCGGTCGGAGCGCCTGAGGCGCCGCCTTATCCGCGCATGTGAATGCGACGCCTGAGGCGCCGCCTCAGGCGTTGTGAATGTGGTAGGGTGAGGGCATCTAGGGCAGCACCCAACCACTGCACCGCTCCCCGCACTTGACTCGTCAGTTGAAACTCGGTTTCATGGCGCCCCGTCACCTGCCCCTACCCTGCAGGCGATGCTGGTGGTGGGGAGACGAAGGGTCACGTACCGGCTGGACACTGTCAGCGGCGTCACGGCGTCTACGGGCCTAAGCCAAGCTCTATTTTCTGACAACCCCGCAATCATCGAAAGTTGAAACTCGGTTTCATGGCGCCCCGTCGCCTGCCCCTACCCTGCAGGCGATGCTGGTGGTGGGGAGACGAAGAGTCACGTGCCGACTGGACACCGTCAGCGGCATCATGGCGTCTGCAGGCCTGGTGACCATTGACCTGCTCAAGGTGGGGATGCGTTGCGTGGGGCTGCATTGTGTTGGGTTGCATCGTGTGGGTGTTGCGACAGGCACCCCAAGCGTGGGCCTTATTACTAGTTCATACCATCTCCACCACTGCTGCTGCTGATGATGGATGTTACAGTCAGGGACACCTCTAAAGGCGTATAAGACCGTGCTCGGTGCGTATGGCCCGAGCACCTTACTGAGATGGCTGGCTGTTGGTGGTAGGGAACCCCAACTCTGTAAAGAGCGTGGGTGCACCCCTAGGTCCCAAGCGCAAACGCTTGTTGAAGTAGGTGAGCGCATGTGGGGAAACGGAAACGCGAGGCAGGTTCGTCGCCAATCGCCAAAAGAGACACGGCCTGTGTGGCCTGATCATCAATCGTCACGTCATTTGGTCCCGGTGCCCGCCTCGTGCGGGTTTGCGTTGTGTGCGGCCGCCCCCGTTGTGTGTGGATGCCTTGTGTGGGGCCTTGCTAGTGTCTTGCAAAGCTGTGCCATTCTCCGCAAACAGCCCAACCCGCCTGTCGTTTACACTGCCGCTGCAGCTGCGCTTGAAACTGAAACTGAAACTGCCCTGTTAGGTGGACTAGGAGCGAGCTGGGCGCTGCCGCTGCCGCTGCCGCTGCCACTAAAACTGAACCCAAAACTGCACTATAACTGCCACTGATGTTTTTTTTTACTGAAAACGAAACTGGAGCTGAAACTGAAACTGCCCTGCCAGGTAGAGCTGCTCTTGAGATCGAAACCGAGACTGCTCCTGAAACGACAAATGAACCTGCCTTGCCAGGTTGAATGTCGAGCGGGCTGAGCGCTGCCGCTGCCATTAAAGCTGGACCTAAACCTGCCGCTGAAAATTGACTGAAACTGAAACTGAAACTGCCCTGCCAGGTAGAGCTGCTCTTGAGATCGAAACTGAGGCTGCTCCTGACACGACAAATGAAACTGCCCTGCCAGGTGGATGTGGAGCGGGCTGAGCTGGCAGTGCTGCACGGCGTGGCGCCAACCGACTGCCGCTGCCACTAAAACTGAACCTAAAACTGCCACTGAAAATTGACTGAAACTGAAACTGGAGCTGAAACTGAAACTGCCCTGCCAGGTAGAGCTGCTCTTGAGATCGAAACTGAGGCTGCTCCTGACACGACGAATTTAACTGCCTTGCCAGGTGGATGTGGAGCGGGCTGAGCGCTGCCGCTGCCGCTGCTGCTGCCGCTGCCACTAAAACTGGACCTAAAACTGTCACTGAAAATTCACTGAAAATGAAAATGAAATTGGAGCTGAAACTGCCCTGCCAGGTGGAGCTGCTCTTGAAATCGAAACCGAGACTGCTCCTGAAGCGACAAATGAAAATGCCTTTCCAGGTGGATGTGGAGCGGGCTGAGCTGGCCGTGCTGCGCGGCGTGGCGCCAACCGACTGGCAGCGCATCCGCCAGGTGCGTTCCAGCGTTTAGGGTGAGGGTCACGTCAAGCAATGCTGATTTTCGTCTCACGAGCACATCAGCAACAAGATTGGCGCTGCAGTTAGGGCCATCTGCGGGTGCAGGACAACAAGGAGGCAGCCCCCTGTATGCCAGGTGCGTTCCAGCGTTTAGGGTTATCAAGGGTCGCGCCAACCAACCGCCAACCAGTCATCAAACAACCAACTGCTTGACTGAACCAACTACCCAAACAAGCAGCCAGCCAGCCAGCCAGCCAGCCAGCCAACCGCCATTGCGCCATCACCGCATGGCAGGTGGTTGTCAATGTGCACGAGACATGCGGGGCTTCCTGGGCGCACGGTCTGCACACCAACCAACCGCTTGCCTGTTCCAGCCAACCAGCCACGTCAGTAACATAGCCGAGATTGAAACGCAGTTGATTCAACAGGAAATCCCAGTCGAATAGGGGCTGTTGATTCAACAGAACAGCAACCCCCCTGCTCAAGTCGAATCAACTGCTGTTGTTTCAACAGCGTATCAACTCCCTGGTTGCAGTTGAGCAATAGTTGATTCAACCATCCCTCGACAACATAAGGGGCTGTTGACTTACCAGAATAGCAACCCCCCTGCTGGCAGCAAGCCAGCCAACCGCCAGCACCGCATCCACCAGGTGGTCGTGGAGGTTCACGACACAGACGGGCCGTCCTGGGTGCACGGTCTGCCATCTGTTGTGCAGCCCGACCGCATGCCTGAACCAGCCACACCAACAAACCGCTTGCCTGCACCAACCAACCAGCCAGCAAGGCAGCCAGCCGCCATTGCGCCATCACCGCATGCATGGCAGGTGGTCCATCAATGTGCACGACACAGGCGGGCCGTCCTGGGTGCACAGTCTGCTATCTGTTGTGCAGCCCGACCGCACGCCTGAACAACCCACGCCAACCAACCGCTTGCCTGCACCAGCCAACCAGCCAGCAAGGCAGCCAACCGCCATTGCGCCATCGCCGCATGACAGGTGGTCGTCAATGTGCACGACACAGGCGGGGCGTCCTGGGTGCACGGTCTGCACACCAACCAACCGCTTGCATGCACCAACCAACCAGCCAGCACGCCAGCCAACCGCCATTGCGCCATCACCGCACGACAGGTGGTCGTCAATGTGCACGAGACATGCGAGGCGTCCTGGGCGCACGGTCTGCACACCAACCAACCGCTTGCCTGCACCGACCAACCAGCCGGCACGCCAGCGAACCACCATTGCTCCATCACCGCACGACAGGTGGTCGTCAATGTGCACGACACAGGCGGGGCGTCCTGGGCGCACGGTCTGCACACCAACCAACCGCTTGCCTGCACCAGCCAACCAGCCGGCACGCCAGCCAACCACCATTGCTCCATCACCGCACGACAGGTGGTCGTCAATGTGCACGACACAGGCGGGGCGTCCTGGGTGCACGGTCTGCACACCAACCAACCGCTTGCCTGCACCAGCCAACCAGCCAGCACGCCAGCCAACCGCCATTGCGCCATCACCGCATGCATGGCAGGTGGTCCGTCAATGTGCACGGCACATGCGGGGCATCCTGGGCGCACGGTCTGCCATCTGTTGTGCAGCCAGACCGCATGCCTTGACCACCCACACCAACCAACCGCTTGCCTCTGGACCAATCAACCAGCCAGCAAGCCAGCAGCCCGACCGCACGCCTGAACCACCCAAACCAACCAACCGCTTGCCTGCACCAGCCAACCAGCCAGCAAGGCAGCCAACCGCCATTGCGCCATCGCCGCATGACAGGTGGTCGTCAATGTGCACGACACAGGCGGGGCGTCCTGGGTGCACGGTCTGCACACCAACCAACCGCTTGCCTGCACCAGCCAACCAGCCAGCACGCCAGCCAACCGCCATTGCGCCATCACCGCATGCATGGCAGGTGGTCCGTCAATGTGCACGGCACATGCGGGGCATCCTGGGCGCACGGTCTGCCATCTGTTGTGCAGCCAGACCGCATGCCTTGACCACCCACACCAACCGACCGCTTGCCTCTGGACCAATCAACCAGCCAGCAAGCCAGCCAGGTGGTGGCCAACCGCCATCACCAGTGGTGTCATTAGCGCCCCCACAGCCCCCGCAGATGCCGCTGCGGGGGCAAACCGCAAAACTTGAGAGGAAACTGCGGGGGCGAATCGTGGGAATTTCGAAGAGTGTGACATTAGACAAATTCACACGTTTCCGCGAAAAAACGCCTCCTGCGGGGGCGATTCGACGTGTCCCCTCTGCTGTTGCGGGGGCAAACAGGCCATTCTTGGTTTCCTTAACGACACCACCGGACACTGGCCACTGGCCACTGGCCACACCACTGGCCACACCACCGGCCACTGGCCACCACCGCATCCGTCAGGTGGTCGTGGAGGTGCATGACACAGGCGGCGCACCGGATGCTGTCGTCTGCTTGCCTGAACAAACAACAACTTCAGCAGTTGGTCAGATAGCTTGGTGTGGTTGACCAAGCACCACACACACACCACCGCGTGACAGGTGGTCGTGGAGGTGCACGACACAGGCGGCACGCTGGATGTTGTCGTCTGCTTGCCTGAAAATCAACAACTTGAGCAGTTGGTCAGACACACACCACACCACCGCATGACAGGTGGTCGTGGAGGTGCACGACACAGGCGGCGCGCTGGATGTTGTCGTCTGCTTGCCTGAAAAAACAACAACTTCAGCAGTGGGTTAGGTACACACGACACCACCGCGTGACAGGTGGTCGTGGAGGTGCACGACACAGGCGGCGCGCTGGATGCCGTCCGCAGCCTGTTGGCGTCCGCTGGCTTCGACGCGGTGTCAGCACAACAGGTGTGGGGTGCAGTGCAGTGTGATGCAGTGCAGTGCAGTACAAGCGTAGTTTGGTACAGTCATCCGCTGTCCTTAGCACACGCAATGTGCACACATCGTGCAGTGCAGGCTTTGCCGTTTCACACGTATGCGCCCAGTTCCTGATCTTACGGGCCGTTTTTATACGCAAGCTCCCAGTTTCCTGCTCTGACGGGCCGTAGCTCAAGGAGATCCTGGGGCCGAGCAGAGCCGCCAGCCCCCCGTCAACCCACACGCCTGGACCCTCATAAACCCCGGCACGCCCCCAAGTGACCTCTGCCTCCACCACCCTCACACGCATGCGCGCGCCCACCTCACCCACACCTCACTCACACCTCATTCTGGCGCGCATGCATGTCCCATCTCATCCTCACTCGCCTCCATCCCACCCGCACCGGCACATGTGAGTAGGCATGCCCACTCACACACGCGATCCTCACTCGCACTCGCAGGATACGCCGCTGGCAGGCACAGCGCTCTGGAACGTGTACGCAAAGCGCTCCACGCGGAGGTGGGCAGACTAACGAACATGGACGCTGCTCTGGAGCGTACATCGCCCTGGAGGGTGGCGACCCACACGCGCGCGCGTCCTAGGGCCTCCCCCCTTGGCAGATGCTCCCTGCACCACCCACTGGCTGGAGGACCCTTGCGGATGGGCGTAGTAGTACATGTAGGAGAGAGTGTGGTATGCTCTGCTCACAGAGAGAAGAGTGGGGGTTGCCTATCCCAGTGAGGGCACTATGCACCGAGCACGGCCTTGTACGTCTTTAGTTGAGATGCTGATGGCAGGTATCGTATTGATCCATGTACTTCACGTTACAGTTCACGTCAGGGTGAAGTGAACTGTTACGTGAAGCAGGGTCAGACCTGGTGGCTGGCGTGAACTCCGTAACTTCGGAGAAAAATGTGAAGTGTGGGGAGGTGTGTATCACGAGAAGGCTGTTGGCAGCCATTTTGGCCGACGTGAACTACACGTTACATGAAGTACATGGATCACTACGGTACGCAGTTGGCGGGCGTGTGCTGCAGCTAGGCAGCTAGGCGTGCGTGCGTTCCTGTGTGCGTCTAGTAGGCAGCTAACTTGCAGCTTATCCTAACAGACTGGCAGCAGGCAGAAGGCAGCAGCCACATGAATTGATCGGGACGCGACCCTTCCCCTCATCTACATGTACTGTTGGGCAGCCTTGTAGAGCCGCCCTAGACGTGTAGTCTAGGCCTTAACTCACGCCCCGGGGTCCTCCGGGCGCCGCCCCCCCCCCTCCATCGCTGCGCTCCATACGCAGATCCTGAAGGACTCGTAGGCCAGCTACAGGAGGCGACGCCAGCTACGGGAGGCCAGCTGCGGGAGGCCAGCTGCGGGAGGCCAGCAACAGGAGGCCAGCTATGGGAGGCCAGCTATATATGGGAGGCCAGCTACGGGAGGCGACGCCAGCTACGGGAGGCGGCGCCAGCAGCAGCTTCGCGTGTGACAGGCCGAGCAATGCCAGTCGCAAGGGTGGAGTGTTGAGTGGGCATCGCTGGATGCACTCATTCTGATTCTGCTGAGCTCGGGGCTCGATTATCGGAGGCGCGTTCTCGTCGCCGAGCCCTGGACCCAGCAATGCGGCGCTGCTGGTGACGAGAATCTCCGTGCCGCTAACGAGCGGGGTCAAATACGACTGGCCCGGCTCTTGCTAGACTGCCCCTCGGTGGAGCACTAAAGAGCGGCTTGCCCGGAGCTGCCAGGGCTGGGCGAGTAGCTGCGGCGCTGCCGCGGCCCGTGCTGGGAAACGGCCCTTATCCTCCCCCCATGCAGGATGCCATGCGGCACCGATCTCGACGAGTTGATCGACGAGCGGAGGAGCTGGCGCCCGTCAATGCATGCTGGACATTGGTCAAGATGGCTGCCCGTGGAGGCGGGCTACCATCACGGCTTCAGCGGTGGTGACCGCCGAGGCAACACAGAGTAAATCCGCTTCACCAATCGCAGCGTTCGTCACCGCGCTCATCCTCGGGGTCGCTCGTCTGCCGGTGACTGGCGTTGGAAGGTCTTCGGCAGCCTCCATGACAACTCTGTCGTCCATGCACCCCTGGAGGGTGGGACCTGGCCATGCATGAGGCATGGGGCGCCGGCTGAGCCCCATGCAAACGAGAGCTGGACAGCCATGCACTGCCAGGCGGGGACCGTTCCAGTCAGCGCCAGTCGGCTCTGCCGGCTTGACTGGCCACAAGGCCACTACTGTGACCCTGAGGAAGGTCCTCTCCTATATGCTCCTTGCCAGACATGTCTCTCAGAGACCGCTGTATGGGGTAGTCTAGCCGGCGGGAGCGGTAGTCTATCGGCCGGGATCCGGCGGTACTCTAGTACTTAAGTGTGCTGGAGTATCGGCGGGTGTCTCTAGTAGAAGAGTAGCCTGCTTAGCTGGAAACCCCGTGTTACTGTTACTGTTACTGCGTCAGGCCATCCCCACTTAACCTGTGACCAAAATGTGGCCACACCCAAAATTCCAAAGTCGACAAAACGGCCCCATCGCGCGTTGCAGAATGACTTCTCGACACGTAATATAGACATGCGTGTCGAGATCGTGTGCTGGGATACGTCGTGGGGCCGTCACAGGCCTCGTGCAGCGCCATGGAACGGTCGCACCCAACCCCCTGCCGCGCCGCTGCGGGGAGCCAGCCCCCCGCGACGCCTCCTACCGATCGGTACTACCCGTGGCATGAACTTGACGAGACGCTGGGTCCCGTGCCGTGCCGCGTTGCCGCGGTTGCTGTGCTGGGCGACACCAAACTTTCGGCATTTTTTGCGGCGTCGCCTCTGGACCAAATCCACTTTTGATGCGTGCTTTTTAGTTGCCGCCAATCTCATTTAGACGCATGCGTCGTGGGTGGCCGTGGCTTGGAGAGACGGTGAAATGCGGAACGAAATCGTTTGGCGTCAAACGTTACACGTCACGGTTGCGTTTGACGCCAAACGGTTTCGTTCCGCATTTCACCGTCTCTCCAAGCCACGGCCACCCACGACGCATGCGTCTAAATGAGATTGGCGGCAACTAAAAAGCACGCGTCAAAAGTGGATTTGGTCAACCAGGGAAGCCACAAGAAATTCCCAAAGTTTGGTGTCGCCCGTTATGGCCACTTTGCCCCCTGGGGTGGGCCCAGGTTGGGTGGGGATGGCCGTCAGAGGTCTGTTGTGTTTACAGGTTTTAGTCCGTAGGGTATGTCGCTAAGTTTTGAACTTGTAAATCTCCCCGCTGCGGCTGGAAAAGTGAGTGAGTACACCGGCTCCTTGCCCTTCTGGCAGAGGAGGCTGTATTGGCGTGGGCTGCCTCAGCCTGCCAAAAGTTATTTTCTGTGGCTGCTCAGCGGCATGGTGCGCCATCTGAGTTGTTGCTGCTCACAGAACTGTTGCATCTGCTGCTAGACCTGCCCCAGGTTCCATGGCACAGCTAGATGTCTTGGGTCTTGAGTATCAGACGTTGGGTTAAGACTTCAGGGTTTAGGTTCTGGTGTTGCAAGTGGCTTGCAGTGCAGAACCGTGCCTGAAGGCGACTGTGCGTGTCGTGCTTCAGCATATAGACTTCGCTGTTCGGGGTGGCTTCTGGCGTGAGGGCTTCGCATCTAGGCCGCGGGTGCGTTGCGGATAAAACGCAGCGCGAAGAAGCACCGAAACCAGGTGTTACGGGACCAGGGCTGTGGCCCTTAGACTAGGCTGTGTGCTGGCCTCAGTCTAAGGGCAGAGCTGACCTAGAGTGCGGGGAGGGCCCAGGACCCGACGCCCTAGGCTGTACACTGGTCGAGTAGCTTAGCTAGTGGTGGGAGTTCCCCCAGGTGGGCCACGCACTCAGCTAGGAGGGAGGACGGAGGTGAGGGTGCGGCGGAGACGCTTGGCAAGCGACGACGCGCGGGGCGAGCAAGGCAGACTGAGGGCAGGCAGGCTTGGGACTCTAGTCGGTCGGCACCGGAGGTAGACAGAGACTGGCTGCTGGCTGGCTTGGCGAGGAGGCGTGGTGCTTGTGTTACATCTCAACACGTACTCATGGGGAACTGCGTAAGGGCGGCGAGGGCCGGCTTATATACTGGAAAACGGGCCAGCTTCTACCTTCCTTCAGAATCTAGAGGAAACTGCCCCACGGAAGCTGCGTCCGAGCAGATGGCTCGGAGCTGGCCATCGTCGGCCCCCTACCATTATTTACAGTCGTTAACAGTGAGCATGCGCTCCTGTTGCGTGGGTGCATGCATGAAACAGCACGAGGTTGCCATCTTCGCCCATGCGAAGAACAAACGAAGTGCCGTCATTAAAATCGGTGCGGGAGCTCCAATACGGGGTGCCGTTGTACGGGTTGTCCTTGCGAAGCACCAAGTTTCCGTCGCCCTGCACCACAAGCTGCATGGTGTGTGGGGTGGGGTGGGGGTGGGGGGCAAGAGCGGTGAGAGCGCGGTAAGCAGGATGAGATCAGGCGCGAGCTCTTCTCAGCGGTGTGCATGTGCTGCAGCTGTGCGGCCACCACACCACGCCACGATGTGGCACGATAACTCATATTTTGTAGCGTTGCGCATATTAGCGTGCGATTGAATGAAGTCACCACTCCACTTCTTCCACCCCTGCAACGGTGCACGCGCATGCACGCGCATGTACGCGCATGCACGCACACTCACAAAGTAGCGCTTGTTGGCGGAGCACAGGTACTCGCCGGTGTATATGGCCTCGTTCGGTCCCAGCCTTTGCTTGCACGTTGCGAGCGGGCTCAGGTCCGTCTCGCACTTGGTGCCGCCCCAGTCGGCCTTGCACACGCAGCTGGTGATGGTGCACGACGTAGTGCCCTTGGGGTTGCAAGTGGGGCCGCTTGAGAAGCAGCTCTGGCAGCCTGGGTAAGGAAAGGGGGAGGCGGAGGGGGGGGGGGGCAGCGGAATGGATGGTGGTGGGGGTGGCGGGGTGAGGGGCGGGTGCACACGCGGGTGGGGGCTGGCTCGACACACAACCCACCAGGAAAGTTGATAGGTTGACACTTGCGCGGGCTCGCAGGCTCTCCTAACAGAGCCCGTATAGACGTCTAGTCTAGCTAGGCCTTGACTCACACCCCGGGTTCTTTTGGCCGCGTAAAGTAAAGCCTGGAAACCCACCGGGGGAAGGTGAGTCGGCCCCCTTGCTCGCATACATGCCCTCAGAGCACGTGCGGTCGGTCTTCGAGCACAGCGCCAGCTTCTCGCAGTTGGTAAACGCGTACGCGATGCGTGCACGGGCGGCCTGGATTGTTGCGCTCGGGTGGCCGATCCACAGGCGCTCGTAGCGGTTGACGTCAAGTAGGCTGTCGATGCTGGTGAGCAAGTTGTAGCCGGTGATCGAGATTGTCTCGAGAGAGGTCACGCCAGCAATCCTGCAAGGGCGCACGCAGCGCAGCACGGCAGACAGTGGGATTGTGTTTTCAGCGATTTTGAAATGCAACGTAATATTCCAGCTCATCAAGTAATTGAGAGACTTGGGGGCGGGAGTTCTGCGGGGGTTAGCAAGACCCCCCGTGGCTGCAGCATCGTGGAGCAGCCGTTGCTGCTCCAATGTTGATGGCAGCGCAGCACACACGGCTTCAGACCTATCACAGACCCCAGAAAGTGATGTAAAGACTCTGCTGCTGTATAGCCGTTCCATTGTTTTGGAAGGGGGGGGGTAAGCCATTTAATTGGAGGTGGTGGCTGGAATGCGGGAGTGTTACGACAGGCACCCCAAGTGCGGGCCTTCGTACTAGTTCATACTGTCCACACCATGATCCGCACCCAAGGCACGGCCTGTGTGGCTGATCGTCACTTATTGTGTAAGACTTATCGTCGTCACATCATTTGGTTTCGGTGCGTTCTGAGATGACGCCAGACGCCTTGTCGACGCCTCGTCGACGCCTCTAGACTTATCGTCGTCACATCAGGGATGGTCGAGGGGACGTGCATTGCAGCCCGGTCATAGAAGCAAAGAAGCAGTTGACTTGTGCCTCCCCTCCCCCCCCCCCCCCCCCCTTGCTCCCCCGTCCCCCCGCCCGCCCACCACCACCACCACTTCACGCAGACCATAGGCTCCCTGCCCCCCCCTTGCAACACGCTACCACAGCCCTGTCATCTGCTCCGCGCAGGTGAAGGCGGTCACAATGCCTGAGGCGGTCCGGGGTGTGCCTCGGGCGGGGGTCGGCGCCTCAGGCGGTCGGGGTGGCGCCTAGGGTGGTTGGAATGACGCCTAAGGCGGCGCCTGAGGCGATCAGGGGTGCGCCTCAGGCGGCACCTCAGGTGTTCCGCGTGCCTGAGGCGCCGCCTGATCCGCGCGAGTCATGGCGCCGCCTGAGGCGCCGCCTCAGGCATTGGAAATATGGCAGGGCCAGGTCCCCCCCCCTCACCAAGCTTGTATGTGCAATCCGTCGAGAACCGAGAAGGTTGGCTGTGAAAGTGTGGGCACTTCCGTCTCGACGGAAAAAAATCTCGACGTTCGTTTCGACGCCCCCGCGTACTGTACCACGTACCGCGGTACCGGTCAGGACGCTGACCCCCTCCCATTACGCACGTACTGTGCAACCCTGGGGGGGAGGGCAGCTCCCACTAAACTGTGGCAGTGTTTGCGTGAATGGTTGGCCTCTTTGCGCATTGGGGGCAAGTGGGGGGGGGGGGAGGGGGGCTGTGTGGGGGGTGCTGAAAGGGGGCGGCCGCATCCTATGCCCACAACAAACCTACCGTGGACACACCGTAGCGACCGCTCGCGGAGCATGCACGCAAGTACCGGATTTTATGGCAATCGGGGAGGGCGCGCGGCACTGTGGCAAATGCTGACAGAAAGGAGGGGGGGGGGGCACGGCTTCCTTACGCTTCTCTGGGATAGGGACAATCCCTTTCGTGTGTCTAGCGATACGACCAGAGATATCAATTATGGCAGCCGGTGCCACGCCTTTGCGGGGCGACAGTGGTTCCGCTAAGGATCTTGGGAGAAGTGATGGCTCAACCCGGGCCTCGAAGCTCACTCCCCAATCTCAACCCAACCCACTTTCTTTTGCAAAAATGTGTGAAATGTCGTTTTCACACTTACGGGGTCGATATTCGCGCAATCTCAACATCGCGCGTCATATCGGCCTAAAATCGGCCGATCTCAACCCGACAGCGCACTTTGTCTGCTTGAGGTTCGGCCAACGATAACAGCGCGTGGCGATGACTCACCAGTCTGCGTTGGGCTTCCCGCCGGTAAGAGACATGTCGTTGGAGGGCGGGAAGGCCAACAGCTTGATGTCGACGGACGTTCCCCCGACGCTGACACTCGAGGAGCTTGCTCCACCAGAACTGGCACTGGCGCTGAAGGCGCCCGCCAGGGACACGCCTGCGCGCGCGAGGACACGCATTCATGCACGTCACGGCCTGGGTCACGTGCACGCAGGTGCACACGCCCCGCCCACTCACACGCACTCGCGCATGTCGATCTGACCCACCAAGCCTCACAAATGTATCCCCCACCCACCCACACACACTGCGACCAACTGAGCCCACTTGCCCAATGCCCATCCATCTTGGCTCAACCGCCCCCGCCTCTGTGTCCCCTGTGAAGGGTTTTAGTAATTAATTGTTTCACGGCTCCAGCAGCTTGGACTGCTCCTACCAGGCGCAATTCATAGCGGGTGTTCACGCAACGCATGCCGTTGTGCTGCTCTCGGCGAGAGCTTTACAACGCTCCCCTGCGTGCCCTCTCCCACCAAGTGTATGGTGGTTTTCTGGGAAATAAGAAATCCGGCCCCGAGCGGTATACGGCTTGCCAGGGGGATCACTGCCCCGCCTCGATTTGCATTTGACCAGCTTTGGGGCATACCTGTCCAATGTCTCCCTTCAACATGGTGCATTTGTTCAACTCTTCATATAAGCTGAGCATGGTCGAATACGCTGCCTGTAGGTGCGTCACACACGACTGTAAAACCCATCATATCATCATCATAGGCAAACACAATTAAATTCAACGCACCGATTTCGGCGTCCATATTCCAAGCACTGTTGCCCTCCTTGACGGTGGCGGACGAAGCGTAAGATGCTGCGTATGAGTAGGCGCCGCCCACGTTGAACGCTTTGACAAAATGCGTACCGTACCGGCTGATGAAGTCGGTGAGGTACTGCGGGGGGGAGGCAACAGGGGGGGCAGGGGGGGGGGGGCACATGAGTATCAGCGAAGCTGATGCACATCAGTTGCAGTCTGTGGTGACGTATTGCAACACCGCCAGAGGCCCCTGAGAAGGATTGCGGTAATGATTTATTTTCCGGCTCCAGCAACTTTGACCGCTCATACCTGGCACAGTACACAGCGGGTGTTCACACAGCGCATGCCGCTGTGCTGCTCTTGGCGGCTCCAACGCACCCCTCGACGCCCTCTGCCCCCAAGTGGGAGTTCGTTTTTCTGGGAAGTGGGAAATCCGGCCCGGAGCGGTATACGGCTTGCAGGGGGGTCACTGAACACCGCCACCATCGCCGCAGTTCAACTGAAGCAGTTGCTGTGGCGTACTTATGTAGTAATGCTTGCCTGCCTAACTAGACCCCTTTAACCTGCAGAGGGCACTCACGACGTCATTCTCTGGGAACTTGCCGAGCAGGAGCGCGTCATTCTTGAAATTGGACGTCAGCTGCGGGCCGTCGTCCGCGGTGTCCTTGACAGTGACCGTCCGCACGTAGCAGTTGAAGGCTGCGATGCGAATGAGAGGCCAAGAGTGAGTTTGCGCCAGTGGTGAGAGTCGACTCATTCATTCAATATATGATCATAGGAGGTATGTGATAAGTCCACACTCTCATTGCTACCCACAGTCAGATTTGTTTTCAAACAACTCATGGCCAGGATTTGGTTTGGCAACACGCGCAGGCAAAAGTCGACTACAACGTTACCTATGAAGGTGCTCATGGCTTCGAAAGGCGATACTACTTGATGCTCGTAGCCCCGACCCTAACTTGGAGGTACACTTACCTATGAAGGTACAGTTACAGTTACAGTTACATGGCATTCCAGCTAAGACAACACTAGTCCTAGTGCCACCGCCCTGTGAAGGACGATAGCCACCAGCCGGTTACCTGCCGTCTAGACTACCGCTCCCGCCGGCTAGTTTAGACCCAAACAAGTCCCTGAGGGACATGTCTGGCAAGGAGCGTATAGGAAAGGACCGTCCTCCTCCTGGCCTTTGAGGCCAACCACGCCGGCTGTGCCAACTGGCGGCGCTGAAGCAGAAAAGTCCCCGCCTGGCATGGTGCATGGCTGTCCAACTCCATGCATGGGGCTCTGCCTGCGCCCCATGCGTCATGCATGGCCAGGTCCCACCCTCCAGGGGGGCCTGGGCAAACAGAGTCGTCATGGCAGGCTGCCTGAAGACCAATGCCGACGCCAGTCACCGGCAGACGAGTGCCCCCGAGGGTGAGCGCGGTGACAAACGCTGCGATGGTGAAGCGGATAAACTCTGTTGTTGCCTCGGCGGTCACCACCGCTGAAGCCCTGATGGTAGCTCGCCCCCACGAGCAGCCATCTTGACCGATGTCCAGCATGCATTGACGGGCGCCAGCTCCTCCGCTCGTCGATCAACTCGTCGAGATCGGTGCCGCATGGCGTCCTGCATGGGAGGAGGATAAGGGCCGTCTCCCAGCACGGGTCGCGGCAGCGCCGCGGCTACTCGCCAAGCCATGACAGCGCCGGGCAAGCCGCTCCTGTAGTTTCCACCGAGGGACAGTCTAGCAGGAGCCAGGCCAGTCGTATTTTATCCCGCTCGTCAGCGGCACGGAGATCCTAGTCACCAGCAGCGCCGCATTGCAGGGTCCAGGGCTCGGCGACGAGAACGCGCCTCCGTTAATCGAGCCCCTATGAAGGTGCTCATCGATTTCTTGGCCACCTGCGCAAGTTGACATGCCATGCATATGTCATGCATATGAAGATAGAAGTTGAAGCATGCTTCATGGTGGCGTGTGCTTGTGTGTGTGCGCACATGCGTGTGTGTGCTTGTGTGTGTGTGTGTGTGTGTGTGTGAGAGTCCACCCTCCGCAATGGCAGCGCTCATTATGCCTGGCATGTGGTGGACAGGTGACCTGCTGCACATCACTCTGACCACACGTTGATTACCGCACCTGCTCTTTCTGACCCTCACTGTAACCGCCGCTGACTGAGCCGGAGACAAACAAATAGTTCGCCGTCACTTTGGCTTGCGACGCAGAGCTTGACTGCGCAAAGGGGTGGCCATGTGTTTGAAATGGTCAAGATAGAGAACAACCCCGGTCCCGAGCTGTCTGCACTTGAGAGTGCACACACGCAGCCCCCCCCCCCCCTTCCAGGAGTCCCTTCCCATTCCTGCGACCATTGCGATTGGTGCTGCCACATGCACATGCCCCTGTGGTGCTTACCGCCTGGTCGACTGTCGAGTAGTCACTGCTGGTCCCCAGGCTGGCCACACATCCCTGTGTGCCAGTCTGGGAGTAGTGTGAAGGCGACGTGACGTTGAAGATGAGCTCATTGCCGACGCCGGGGTCGGACGGCTTGAGGCATACCGCCATGGGACACGAACGGTAAATGTTGTACCCACAGAACTGCGAATAATACGGGTCGATGGGGCCGATGGCGCCGACGCTGCCCACGAATGCGCCACCAAGCAGCGACACTGGCGCGTCATGCGGCGCGACATCCAAAAGGTTGCGGCGCGGCGCCCCCCACGAGTCGACCTGCACGGCAAAGCATGCGCGAGGCCGTCAGCGTTGTGACGTGCACGCATGAGCATTGCAGCAGACGCTGGTGAAGCGCCGCGCTTGTACATGCATGCATCAGGCATGTGGGAAACCGACATGCGAGGCGCGCAACACTGCCACTGTTCCACCGACAACACCCACCGTGCTGGAGGCGTCGCCGTAGAAGGTGGCAACCACAAAGTAGGACGACGTCTTGTTCAACAGCTTCATCCAGTTGGTGTCGGACAGACCAGGCGGCGCG
The DNA here is from genome assembly GCA_016618255.1 of Chlamydomonas sp. UWO 241. Classification (NCBI taxonomy): domain Eukaryota; kingdom Viridiplantae; phylum Chlorophyta; class Chlorophyceae; order Chlamydomonadales; family Chlamydomonadaceae; genus Chlamydomonas; species Chlamydomonas priscui. Next base: position 457,616 of record VFSX01000051.1, read on the forward strand.
GCAGCCGCGAGCGTGATCGACACGCTGCCGTTGGCTGCGTGCACGAGATCAGTGCCCGACTGCGGTGAGAGCTCGGCCACAAGCTCCTTGGTGTTGGAGTCGTACACCCCGACCCACCACCACCACGTTGTGGCCATGTCTGCAGTCAGCGAGAGCTCATACGTGGCCCGCATGGCCCAGGGGCCGCTCGTGATGTACGCGCCGTCAACAACGCTTGTTGTGACCACGCGCACAAACGTGGACGGCACCCACGATGAGTAGAACGACTCAGCGAGCACGACGCGCTCGACGTGCGCGGTGCCGTCATTGGCGAAGCCGGACCACGTGGGCACAGCGGTCCCGTCGCTGGGCACAAGCTCAGTGCGCTTGGTGCCAATGCATGCCTGTGTACGTGCATGCACGCGCGAGTCGGTGTGAGCATGCGAGCCGAGTGATTGTGGGCAGCAGGTGGTTGATGGGGCGCTTGGGGCACATGTTTGACCAAGTTTGCTGGGCGCTTGCAGCCTGAAGGGCCATTGCTGCCACATCCTGACACGCCACACAAGTGTCGTTTTTCACACAGGCAGCGCCTGATGGCGCCCACAACACTCATTGCTTTCTGTTACACACGGCACTCTGTCTATCGACCCAGAGTACTACAACAGCCCCCCCACCCCACCCCACCCACACACAAATGCGTACCTGCGCAAAGTCCACCGCGATGCCGAGCGCGCGTGCGTCATTCCACGAAGCTACGGAGCCCTCCTTGAACAGCATCCACGGCCGCATGTCGAGCCCGCGCGTGCGGATCTCCTCAAACAGGTCAGCATCGGTGCCAGCCAGCGGCGGGAGCACGCGCATCGCGCGCGCGGCAAGCCGGAGGCTGCGAACAGCGAACGTGTGGGGGGGGGCACCGGGATGGGTGAGGGGAGGGCTCGCTGATTGCCCATGGGCTGACACTGGCCTTGAGTGTTCCTTAATCCACGGGGCCCTTCACAGGCATCTGGGGTGTGTGTGTGTGTGTTAACGGTAACACCTACGTGCGCATCGCCTCGTCCACGCAGCCCTGGGGGTCGTTGGCGCCGCACAGCTGCCCGCTCGTGAGGCCGAGGCGCGCGGCGTCGCTGGCCACGGACGCCAGGTCGCGCGAGATCGTGGACTTGGCATCGGGGTTGGCGCGTGTGATGGACGGCACAGCATGAGCAACGGCCGTGCTTGTCGCCACCGCCCTGTCGAAGGCCGTGGCGTTGGCGGCGCCGCGGTTCGTGGCGACGAAGGCAAGCACCACGGCGATGGCGTTCGTGTTGTTCGGCAGCCTGCACAGCACAAGCACGGGGGGTGGGTGGGTGGGTGGGGTGCAGTGAGATGGCAGCTTGGATGGTGCGCGAGCTGCTGCGCCCCTGTTTCAGGCTGGCTGCTTGTCTTGGTGGTGACTGTGTGGGTGCGTGCCACCCCGCAGCCCACCCACTCAAGCCCCAGAGCGGCCCCTGGCCACTCGAACCCCATTTGGGTCCTAAAGCCCCGCCCAAAGCCCCACTCAAGCCCCAGAGCACTCAAGCCCCAGACCGGCCCCTGGCCACTCAAACCCCACATCCCAAAACACGCACCTGATGAAGACTGCGGCGCCACTGCCACCGCCAGTGTGCAACTCCACAGTGTTGGTGTTGCTGCCGATGAGGTCTGCCGACGAAAACGTCGCCAGGACGTCCATGTACGGGCTGTACACGCTCGCGCTGAACGGCTGGGTGGCGTGGGGCACTGGGAAGGTGAGCATGACCGTGCCTGTGTGGGTAGGGGGGGGAAGGGGGGGAGGGGGGAGGGGCGGGGTCAGAAACGCCGCAGGGTGCAGCCAGCGTGATCCTCTGCCACACGTTCACAGGCCCCTCAGGCACCACCCGTGGGCCCCACCGCGTGTCATGTCGAGGATGGCCGTGTGGAAGTGAGTGTTCTCGTCTTGCACACCGCCGTACGCGCCGTATGCCTGCGACGGCGACCCAGTCATGAAGAACGAGTCCGATGGTGTCGGCGAGCGCAGCGAACATGACCGGGCGGGCGCCCAGCAGCAGTGCGGCCACAGTTGCGCCGGCGCGTACGGCCTGCGTGCGTGTTTGTGTGTGTGTGTGTGTGTGTACGTGTTTGAACCAGGGGTTTGGGCAACAACATTGGGGGTGTTGCATCTTGGCAGAATCCCCCCTCGGAGGATTGGAGGTTCACTGCATGTGGTAGGCTGCGCGTGGCACCGCAAGGGGGCGTGCTAGGCGTGCACGCCTGGGGCGTTGGCTTCGGTTGGAAGAGAGAATGGAAGAGAGCATGGCAGAGAGCACGCATCTTCGACTGCCACTCCAAGTCGAAGTGGCAGCGCGTGCAGCATGGCATGGTGATCAAGTAACCCACCAGCGCAGTCGTGTTGATAGCATCGGGGTAGAGACGCTGCATCGCCAGGGCAGCAGAGTCGATCGTCTCGCAACCTGAGAGAGGAGGCCGTCGTGAGGAGAGGCCGTGTTAGAGCAGCAACAAGCGCTGTGTTGTGCATGCGCACGCGTTTTTAAGGAGTCTCCAGCATGCGTTGGAGACCCCGGGAGGCAGGAACACAGGATGCCACCTGTGTCGGCAGCATCCGTAAGCAGTGCGCCCAGCAGCACGCCGAGCAGCGCGGCCACGCGCGCGAAGCGACAGAAGATCATGGTGATGGTGTGTGCTGGTTGTGGCCAGCTGTGTGTTTTGGGCGCCACCCCTGCAACAGCATAGCCACATTATCATAGGTGTGACCAGGACCTGGGTGTCACTCATACTGTCGACAGATCGTGTCGAACTGTGCGGTAGGGCACAGTTGATAGTATACTGTAACGTACAGCAGGGGCGCCTGCTGGCTGCGCGTAGGAAAACCTATGGACCACTCCTCAGCAGCTGCTGCCTGTAGCTCACTCTTCAGCTAGCTCACTCTTCAGGGATTCAGTGCGCTAGCACGAGTCGAATACGCCATGAAAGGCCAATTAAAGGCGTCCGAAGAGCTGTGGAGTCGACCACCACCTGGTCACACACACATGAGACACCGCATAGGAGCGCTTGTTGGTTTTCGTCTGAACGAGAGACAAATTTGCCTTCCGTAAAGAACATGTTCCACTCCCGACTGCACCCCCTCAACTTCCAGAGATGAGTCACCTGCAACTGCTCTGCACCACCGGTGACCTAGAGTCTCTGTGGACTCCTTCGTATTGGTAAGAAACACTGGGCTGTGTGATCACCAAGACCAGCAATCGACAATGGACAACGGACAACTGACAGGGACTCTTCGCGCACATCAAGCAGGGGTTGACAAGACATCCTCCCACCCTCCAAACAACAGCACAGGGATTCTACATCCCAGCCTGCTGCCTCTTACAGCAGCGCCAGTGCATTCACAGCTCCAGCTCCCGCAGCAGCGGCGTGACCACATCCCAGCCGTGCCCCCGCCGCTGCAGCCACGCCACCAGACGGCGCCGCCTGGCATCTGCGCTCAGGCCCTGCATGCTTTCCATGCGCAAGCGTGCGGTGAGCAGCAGGCCCGTCGCCAGCTCTGCGTGTGCACGAGCGAGCGCGCGTGCGCGTGGCGGGCGATCAGTTGGTGTGAAGAATGTGCATGCGTGTGCGTACGGGGTACTATCCAATCTGTCTTGCGTCTAAGTAAAAAGACACACGGGCACCAAGGCACACAGGCACACAGGGACACAGACACACACAGGCACAGAGAGGCACACCGACACACAGAAACACAAACACAGACACACACAGACACACACAGACACACACACAGACACAGGCAAACACACACACACACACACACAGACACACATACAAACGAAGACAGACGCACCTTTCTGCCGCTCCCACTCCTCGTCGCCCTCAACCACACTTCCATCTCCTCTGCCAGACGCACCCTCCTCATCCAGCGCCCGCGCCGCATCCGCCAGCGCAGCTGCGCTCATGCCTGCGGCGGGCGGCAGGGGCGTGGGGGTGGGTAGGTGGGCAGGTGGGTGGGTGGGCAGGCGGGCGGGTGGCTGGCTGGTGGAAGCGCGGCTGCGCGGCGACAGCGCCTGCAAGCCCCATGCGCACGCCCGCGCCGCATCTGCCCGGCCAACGCGGCTGCGCTCACGCCTGCGGTGGGCGGCAGGGGCGTGGGGGTGGGTAGGTGGGCAGGTGGGTGGCTGGCTGGTGGCACCTCGGCTGCGCGGCAACAGCGTTGCGGGCAGGCTGCAAGCCCCATGCGCACGCCCGCGCCGCATCTGCCCTGCCCTGCCCGCAGCTGCGCTCACGCCTGCGGCGGGCGGCAGGGGCGTGGGGGTGGGCAGGTGGGCAGGTGGGTGGGTGAGCGGGCAGGTGGCTGGCTGGTGGCAGCGGGGCTGCGCGGCGACAGCGCTGCGAGGAGGCCCCATGCGCACGCCCGCGCCGCATCTGCCCTGCCGACGTAGCTGCGGCGGGCGGCATGGGCGTGGGGGTGGGTAGGTGGGCAGGTGGCTGGCTGGCTGGTGGCACCTCGGCTGCGCGGCAACAGCGTTGCGGGCAGGCTGCAAGCCCCATGCGCACGCATCTGCCCTGCGCCGCATCTGCCCTGCCCTGCCCGCAGCTGCGCTCACGCCTGCGGTGGGCGGCAGGGGCGAGGGGGTGGATAGGTGGGCAGGTGGGTGGGTGGGCGGGTGTCTGGCTGGCTGGTGGAAGGGGGGCTGCGCGGCGACAGCGCCTGCAAGCCCCATGCGCACGCCCGCGCAGCATCTGCCCTGCCAGCGCAGCTGCGCTCACGCCTGCGGCGGGGGCGGCAGGGGCGGGAGGGTGGGTGAGGGGGGCGAAGGGGAGCAGCGCGCACGCGATGGGGGAGGCTGCATGGCGACGATGCTGCAGGCAGTGATTTCCTTTTCGGCTGTCCACAGCCATTTGGCTGTATTCTGGCTGTACTTTGACCTTGAACACAGCTGAACGGAGGCGCGTTCTCGTCGCCGAGCCCTGGACCCAGCAATGCGGCGCTGCTGGTGAGTAGGATCTCCGTGCCGCTGACAAGCGGGATAACATACGACTGGCCTGGCTCCTGCTAGACTGTACCTCGGTGGAAACTACAGGAGCGGCTTGCCCGGCGCTGTCATGGCTTGGCGAGTAGCCGCGGCGCTGCCGCGACCCGTGCTGGGAGACGGCCCTTATCCTCCTCCCATGCAGGACGCCATGCGGCACCGATCTCGACGAGTTGATCGACGAGCGGAGGAGCTGGCGCCCGTCAATGCATGCTGGACATCGGTCAAGATGGCTGCTCGTGGGGGCGAGCTACCATCAGGGCTTTAGCGGTGGTGACCGCCGAGGCAACAACAGAGTTTATCCGCTTCACCATCGCAGCGTTTGTCACCGCGCTCACCCTCGGGGGCACTCGTCTGCCGGTGACTGGCGTCGGCATTGGTCTTCAGGCAGCCTGCCATGACGACTCTGTTTGCCCAGGCCCCCCTGGAGGGTGGGACCTGGCCATGCATGACGCATGGGGCGCAGGCAGAGCCCCATGCATGGAGTTGGACAACCATGCACCATGCCAGGCGGGGACTTTTCTGCTTCAGCGCCGCCAGTCGGCACAGCCGGCGTGGTTGGCCTCAAAGGCCAGGAGGAGGACGGTCCTTTCCTATACGCTCCTTGCCAGACATGTCCCTCAGGGACTTGTTTGGGTCTAAACTAGTCGGCGGGAGCGGTAGTCTAGACGGCAGGTAACCGGCTGGTGGCTATCGTCCTTCACAGGGCGGTGGCACTAGGACTAGTGTTGTCTTAGCTGGAATGCCATGTAACTGTAACTGTAACTGTAACAGCTGAACCCATTCAGTGGATTGTTAATCTGACGAGCCCGCCAGATAGAGATCATCAAGAGCTTTCAAATTACCTGTGTATAAGCATGGTGTATGAGGACAAACGATCAACCGGAGGTCAACGGTCAACAAGGTCAAAGCAAAATCCGGGTGTCGAACAATAAATTAAAACCTCTCAAAAGAAAAACACTGGCTGCAGGCAGGCCTCATGCCCGCGCCCACGCCCCACGCCCCACGCCTCATCTTTGAAAATAGCGGCCAACGTGCGCGCCAGGGGTTTCCTTGGGGTCAGGCATCCTTTCGTTTTTCCCGAAGAGGCTTTCCCAGTTTCGTCGGGATTTCCGGCTGCAGCCCGAAGAATCGCGTCAAAAAGTGTGAAAATCGACGATCTCACACTTTTCCCCGGGAAACTCGCCTCCGTCGTTTTTCCCGAGCATACCCTAGCCATAACCATCGGGATCGCGCCCTCTGAGCACGCTTTTTTCGTTTCCCGATCGGGAAGGAAACCCCTGGTGCGAGCGTGTGCGGTCACCCACCGCTGCCGCCCTGGCAGGCTGGCGCGCTGCGCGGCCTTGCGGGCTCTCCTAGTAGAGCCCCCCTGGACGTGTAGTCTAGGCCGTAACTCACGCCCTGGGGTCCTCCGGGCGCGTGACCAGTAACAAGTAACAAGTAACACGGGGTTTCCAGCTAAGCAGGCTCTTCTATTAGAGATCACTCCAATCTGATACTCCAGCCCACTTAAGTGTACTAGAGAACTGCCGGCTGCCGGTCGGCAGTTCTGGACGCTCCCGCCAGCTAGACTACCCCAAACAGCGGTCTGTGAGAGACATGTCTGACAAGGAGCATAAAGGGGGCACATACATCATTGTTTCCGTTAGCCAACCCGCAACCCGACAAAGTTCACTTTCGGGTTGACATTGGCCGGTTTCGGCTGGCGCGTCGCGTTGAGATTGCGCGAATTCCGACCCGAAAAGTGTGAAAACGGTATTGTCACACTGTTTTCGCCGAAATTTGCCCCCTCCGTCGGGTTTTGAGATTGGCGAAATGAGCGTGAGGCCCGGGTTGAGCCATCATTTTTCCATGATCCTTAACGGAACCACTGGCGTACGTGTGTAAAACAGTGTTTCCGTTAAGGATCTTGGAAAAAATGACGCCTCAACCTGGGCCTCGCGCTCATTTCGCCAATCTCAACCCGATGGAGGCGACTTTCGGCGGGAAAAAGTGTGAAAATGCCGGTTTTCACACTTTTCGAAATTCGCGCAATGTCAACCCGACTTTCCTATTTGCTACACCGACGCGCCAGCCCGAATCAGCCAACTTCAACCCGAAAGTGCACTTTGTCGGGTTGCGGGTTGGCTAACGGAAACACTGGTGTAACACCCACCGCTGCCGCCGCGGTTCAGCCCTTTCCCGAAGAAGTCTGAAAGCGCGGCCTCGATGACGTTTGCGTCCACGTGCTTGCGCGCCAGCTCTGCAGGGTGTGTGGGGCATGCGATCCAGGCAGGAATGTGTGAATCCCCACACCAAAATCATAATGCGTATCGCCTGTGGTGCGCAGCGCTGCTGGTTCCACCATGCCCCCCCCCCCTTCCCATTGCACCGCTGTTTGCTCCCCTCCTCTGCCACCATGATTGATGCACACACCTGCTCGTATCACTTGTGGCGCGCGCCGCTGCTGGTTCCACCGCGAACGCACCCACACCTCACACAGCTGTGCGTCACTGTGCAGGCCCTGTGCGTTTGCGGGTGTGTGCGCGGGTCATGCGGCACCGATCTCGACGAGTTGATCGACGAGCGGAGGAGCTGGCGCCCGTCAATGCATGCTGGACATCGGTCAAGATGGCTGCTCGTGGGGGCGAGCTACCATCAGGGCTTTAGCGGTGGTGACCGCCGTGAGGCAACAACAGAGTTTATCCGCTTCACCATCGCAGCGTTTGTCACCGCGCTCACCCTCGGGGGCACTCGTCTGCCGGTGACTGGCGTCGGCATTGGTCTTCAGGCAGCCTGCCATGACGACTCTGTTTGCCCAGGCCCCCCTGGAGGGTGGGACCTGGCCATGCATGACGCATGGGGCGCAGGCAGAGCCCCATGCATGGAGTTGGACAACCATGCACCATGCCAGGCGGGGACTTTTCTGCTTCAGCGCCGCCAGTCGGCACAGCCGGCGTGGTTGGCCTCAAAGGCCAGGAGGAGGACGGTCCTTTCCTATACGCTCCTTGCCAGACATGTCCCTCAGGGACTTGTTTGGGTCTAAACTAGTCGGCGGGAGCGGTAGTCTAGACGGCAGGTAACCGGCTGGTGGCTATCGTCCTTCACAGGGCGGTGGCACTAGGACTAGTGTTGTCTTAGCTGGAATGCCATGTAACTGTAACTGTAACTGCGCGGGTCATCTTTAGGGTTTGGGGTTTGGGGTTTTATGGTTCTGGGCTGTAGCAGGGCTGAAGTGTTTAGGGTTCAAGGGTTCACACCTGACACAGCTGTGCGTCACTGTGCAGGCCCTGTGCGCTTACGGGTGTGTGGGGATCATCTTCAGGGTTCAGGGTTTGGAGTTTACGCGCCCATGACGAGCAACTGAGTTTCGTGGCGTCGATCTCTGTGGAGAACGCCATCGTGTTCGTCACGGGCGGCGACGGATGCGGCCATGCTAATGACGTGTTCAGCGGCTGCTTCGCCGACGACGCGGAGGAAGCACGACGGCGCGCCGCGGACGCCGCGGCCGGCGTGAGCATGCCTGTCCGTTTGGCCACGAACATCGTGCGCTTTATGCACGACAACACTGGCAACTGGGATGGGCCGGTTGGTGGCGGCGTCGTGTCCGCGTCGTTCATCAACGCCAAGCCTGCCGTCGGGGGCATCGGTGTGGAGCCGCGCGGGGGCGGCGTGCTGCGTGTGCTCTTCACCGTGGCGTCTGGTGCCGTGGCAGACACTGTCGTGCGCTGGCGCTGGAAGCTGCGCCAGACGCAGGTTGCGGTCTTCGACGTGCTCAGTGACCGCGAGGAGGCGCGGCACCGGGCGCTGTGGCCCGCTTTCCTCGCCGCCAAGGCTGCGGGCAAGCGGGCGCAGTTCCACCGCGCGCGCCTCGTGGTTGACGGCGAGCGGGTGGCTGCACCTGTTTGCTAGTTGGCATCCCCTCTGGGGGTGTGTTGAAGGGGAGGTGGCGCCACACGCGCGCAGTGGCGGGTGCGGTTTGGTCGCTGAGTAGAGTGCTGCGGCGGGTGTGCTACCAGCCCCGCTTCCAGTGGTTTGGGGGAGGGCTTTCTGGTCCCTTCATGGTTTTATACCTTGGGCCCGCCCTCTGGCCATTTGAGGGGCTGGGTGTGCAGCCTGCACAGTGGTGCTGCTTGCTTGGCGCCCGCCACCAAGTGTGGATGGCGTTACCGTGGGCTACTTGTAGCTTGACCTTTTGTGGGCCTTGAGCCTTGTTTCTCTAAGTCCCACTGGAGCTTTGGAACCGTACGTGTGACCGCCAGAAGTGGATTGTAACCAAATATCATCAAAAAAAAAACTGAGTGAAACCAAACCTTCACCCTAAGGGCCCCTTCCCACCCAGCCGAAATCGGCAGTTTTTGACTGTTTCGGCAGTTTGTGCGTTCCCACCAAGCCGAAAATCGGCTGTTTATGGCGGGCGGAATATCGGCTGTGGACTGCCCAACTGCCGAACGGTAAAGTAGGTGCCGGCAGTTCGGCTGTTCGACCCCACCTCTCCGACGTGTCCCGCGTGGCAATCCCCGTCCTCTCCTGCTGCGAAAATCCTTGCCATGCCCAGACGCTGCGCAGGCCCAGCATGCAGCATGCAGCAGGGCATGTAGCAACAGCCCATGTGCATGCAGCAGTGCATGGGCATGTAGCAGCAGCAGCCCATGGGCTGCAGTAGCAGACCATGGGCATGCAGCAGACCACGGGCATGCAGCCTGAAGCCCTGGCCTGGCCATTATATGAATCTGCCAATCCATGGCCGGTGGGAACACAGGTTTGGCAGTTCGGCTGTCCCAAACTGCCGAGCCTTGCCGACCCAAACTGCCGACTCGGCTGGGTGGGAAGGGGCCCTAAGCCTAGCTGAGGGTCCTCCTATGAGAGATCCTTGAGCATCCCAGGGGCTAGGAAGCCCAGGCTCATGCCGTGCCTCCATGCCATGCCGAACCTTTAAGGGCCTTAGCTAAGGGTCCTCCTCCTATGAGAGATCCTTGAGCATCCCAGGCTCATGCTATGCCCCCATGCCATGCCACGTCATGCCAGCCCAGCCCATACCGTCCCGCCCCGTCGCGTCCCGTCGCGTCCCTATCTTCGTCTACATCCCTCCCCTCCCCTCCTCTCCCCTCCCCTCCCCTCCCCTCCCTCCCCACCCCTCCCCCTCCCCTCCCCTCCCCTCCCCTCCCCCCCCTCCCTCCCTCCCCTCCCCTCCCCTCCCAGCTAGCCAGCCCAGGCCCTCACTGTCTCTGCCACCCCATCCCATTCCAGCGCAGCCAGGGAGCCCAGCCTAGCCCAGCCCAGCCCAGCCCCCAGCCCAGCCCAGCCCAGCCCAGCCCAGCCCAGCCCAGCCCAGCTAGCCAGCCCACCTCAAAACTGTCCCATCCCATCCCATCCCAGCTAGTGAGCCCAGCGCAGCGCAGCCCATCCAGCCACAGTCCAGCTCATCCCAGCCCAGCTAACTGTCACATACACCCCCTCTAGCCCGTCATGCCTGTGTCCCTTGGCTGGGCCAAGCCTCTACAGTGGCTAGCAGGGACTGTAAGCGCCCTCTAGCTGGGGGTGGGAACCAAGTGTGGGGTTCCCACTGGGCTTGCCTACTCCCCTGGACCGGGTGGAAAAGCCAGTGTAGTGCGAGGCAGGAGCACCTTGACACCCAACACCCAACAACAGCGCTGTGTGTTACACTAACGCGCCCAGGCCCTCACTGTTGAGCTGGAGTGACAGCGTGCGGTCACACTTTGACTGCCTGTTGCAACTAGTGTTTGGCACGGCTACCCGATTGGCACACATGCACTTTCCTACTCATTAGAGATTGCTTACTGAGATCTTACCTGAATCTTACTGATGGATTACTCCAGGTTTATTGGTCAGTTACAGTTACATCGGCTTTCCAGCAAAGACTACCTCTAGTCCTAGTACCACCGCCTAGACCCAAGTCCAGTTCTGGCCCTTACAATTACTTGAGAGGGGCGGTAGCCACCAGCCGGCTGCCTGCCAACGTGTAGTCCCAGAGCAAAAAGGAGAGCTATTGTGCGACGCCTCCAAAATAGGTCCTAACTGCTTCTAGGGGATAGGGGGTCAAGTGGCGCTGCCAATCTACTTGACCGCCGTGGTATTTATTGGTCAGTGTGGACTTTTCTCTTGGCAGAACGGCTGGGTACCACACGCCACTCTGATCGTGGTGTGTCTCTGTCCCTGTCCCTTGTCTCTGCCAGGTGAGTAGGTCTGCCCCTTGCAGTCTGGCTCCTGTCCTAGGCACTGCTATGCTATTTTATATATACGCGCTCTTCTAGTGTGTTCATAAGCTCTTCGCCAGGGGCTCCCGCCCTGGCGCCGCTCGATGGCGGACAACCGGGACAACTGCGCTTGATACTGGGCGGCTGAAAATCTGGAAATTTTCCCTGAGCGGCTCTGACGCACAGCGCTACTGGTGAACTGTTCCTGATGGGGCGAGGCTATGTGGCAGATGGGGCAGCGGTACGATGGAGAGCACGATGCACGATGGCGAGAATTGCGGCGAGCATGCACCCCCTCTCACAACGATCGGAACTCAAGCAGATTGCGGCTCCTAATGGTTTACTGTGCCTGGATGGAAGAGAGAGACGGATGGCGAGAAATTGAGAAACATGGGAAGCGAGGCACATGCGGCTAGGCTTTGTGAGGAGGTTGCGGCGCAGGGGTTCCCTGCCCCAAGGCGCAGATTATTAGATGGCGACGCGATCGATGCACCAGCCGTGCGGCATGGGGCGAGGCGAGGCCCCACCAGCGGGCGGGCACCATAATGGAGATGGCGGCTAAGAACGGGGAATGCGGCTACCGGGGATGAGGCTACGGGTTATGCATGCCAGGGGACGGCGGACAAGGCTAATGCGTCACGGCGCATGGGTAAAGAACGGGGAATGAGGCTACGGGAGCTGGCGGGCGCGGCGCGCGCATGGCGCGCGCGGCGCATGGGGGTTGCATGGCGGCGCTCTGCGCGTGCATGCATGGAGGAGATTGCTGGCGGGCATGGAGGAGCTTGCTTGAGGGCAAACAGGAGATTGCTCGCGGGCGTGGAGGAGATTGCAGGCGGGCATGGAAGCGGATGGCGAGAAATTGAGAAACATGGGAAGCGAGGCACATGCGGCTAGGCTTTGTGAGGAGGTTGTGGCGCAGGGGTTCCCTGCCCCAAGGCGCAGATTATAGATGGCGCAGCAATCAATACACTAGCCGTGCGGCATGGGGCGAGGCGAGGCCCCACCAGCGGGCGGGCACCATAATGGAGATGGCGGTTAAGAACGGGGAATGAGGCTACAGGGAGAGGATACGGGTTACAGATGCCAAAGGGGACGGCGGAACAAGGATCAGCCATAGGTGTCACGGGGAATGGCTAAAGAACGGGAATGAGGCGGGTGGTACGGGTGCTGGCGCGCATGGAGCGCGGCGCGGCGCATGGAGATCGCATGGCGGCGCCCATGCATGGACGAGATTGCTGGCGGGCATACAGGAGATTGCTGGCGGGCATGGAGGAGATTGCTGGCGGGCATACAGGAGATTGCTGGCGGGCGTGGAGGAGATTGCTGGCGGGCATGGAGGAGATTGCTGGAGCCAATGGCGGCGGCGGGACTAGTAGTAGAACACAGGCGCACACCAACAATGCGTTGCTGTCACTACCTGGGTGGTATAGGGTGGATCTGGGGGCCCAGTGTCCTGTCTAGGTCCAGTGCGTGCGCGCGTGTGGGGGTTTACCCTCACCCCTACCAGGTAGCCAGCCAGTTTCCCACTGAAACTGAGTTTAAGGTGTCGGGCGCTAGCGCCGACACCGGTCTTATACATCATTACTGGTGTCACACAGACTGTAATATCCATCATCATCATCATGCTACAGCCTGCATGCAAGCCTGAGGGCTGCTATGCAACCCCCCTCAGCAGCACATGCCTCTCCCCTTCCCCTCTGTAAACTCTGATCGTGGCGTGTCTCTGTCCCTGTCCCTTGTCTCTGCCAGCGCCCCTGTATCCCTGTGCTGCTGCTTGGCGCCCACCACGCAGTGTGGGTGGCGCTACCGTGGCCCACTTTTGTAGCTTGACCTTTTTGTGGGCCTTGTGCCTGCTGTCTGATAGTCCCACTGGAACTCTGGAACTGATTGTGACCGCTGGCAGTGGATTTGTGATGATGATGATGATGGATGTTACAGTCAGGGACACCTCTAAAGGCGTATAAGACCGTGCTCGGCGCGTATGGCCCGAGCACCTTACTGAGATGGCTGGCTGTTGGTGGTAGGGAACCCCAACTCTGTAAAGAGCGTGGGCGCACCCCTCGGTCCCCTACCGCAGCGACAGCAAACGCTTGTTGAAGTAGGCGAGCGCATGTTGGGAAGCGGAAACGCAAGGCAGGTTCGTCGCCAATCGCCAAAAGAGACATCCCCCCGTGGGCAGAAAGGCCAAGACGTGGCCAAAAAGGACATCACGCCGGGCCACAACCTCTCGCGTGGCTAACACAACTCTCTCTCTGCGTGTCTTAACACTCACCGTCTCTGCCACCCATGCATACGCGCACTCCGCTGAGTCAGCATCCACACCGTGCCGCTCCATGAGCCGCTCCTGACACACGTTTGTGTGTGTGAATGTGTGAATGTGTGTGTGTGTGTGCGTGCGTGCGTGCGTTTGTGTGTTATGTGTTTCTCACTCTCAGCTCATGCGCCGACAGGAAGCTGCGGTCGAGGATGCGCAGCGCGAGCACTCGAATGCTCTGGTCATCTCGGTTGCTGGCCCGCACCACCACCACTTCCCCTTTTCGCCGCCACTGGTTTACGTGGCCAGGGCGGCCGACAGTGCTTGCAGAAGCGGCACGGGGGTTGCTGCTGCGACCGCGGTTGACGCCGTCGCCGTCGCCGTCATGCCCCTCGACGCCATCATCATCATCATCATCATCATCATCATCATTATCAACAGCAGCGGCAACAGCACCAGCGGCCGCAGCAGCGGCAGCAGCGGCAGCAGCGGCAGCAGCGGCAGCAGCGGCAGCAGCAGGGCCCCGTCCGCTGCCTCCGGCTGCGCTGCCGCTGCCGCGACGCATGCTGCCGAGTCGGCGCGCGAGAGGCACATCGTCGTCCTTTTGCCCCTCCTCCTGGTGTGCTGCTGATGTAGCCGCCTCGTCGCCCACACTGCCCGCCGCCGCTTCAACCACTGCGCCCCTGCCCCTCACGGCCGCCCGCGGGCGTTGGCCAGACGCAGGTGGCGCGGCGGGCGCGGCGGGCGCGGCGGTGTCACCAGGCTGCTGCTGCCGCCGCCGCGCCCGCTGCTGCTGCTGCTGCTGCTGCTGCTGCGGTGGCAGCAGCGGTGCGCCCGCCCGCTGGTCAGCCCCGCGCGCACCCTCCCCACCGCCTGCTGGTGCCTGCTGCCTCCCCTCCCGCTCTGCTGCCAGCTCGGCTATGGACTTAGGTGCGGTGGCACACTGTGGTGGGCAGCACCGGTGGCCACCGCGGTGGTGGGAGGGGAGGGGGAACTTGCTTGCATGGCGCATGGCGCATGGGCGCTGCATGGGCGTGCTGCTGGGCAACTGGCCTGACGCGTACGCCATGCTGTGTAAAAGGGCACGCCTCCCACTCACTACATATGCATACACGACAGCACACGGAGCAAACCCGAGCAAACCCCACACCCTCTCACCATACCTCATTTTTTTCACCCGCATCCGAGATCGCCTTCCAAAGCACACCGCAGCCCTCGCTCACACACGTGCAGCGCTGCCATGTCTTCGGGTACTACTGGAGAGGGCGGTTCCCAGTCACAGTCGGTGACTGGATCCGTAGCCCTCCGCATTAAGGGCGCACTCTCCGGCGCTATCTATGTGGAAAGCCTTGACTGTGGGGTCGAGGTGCTGCGTGGGGAGGTGGCTCGACTACAGGGTGGGCAGCTGGGCGCTGACACGCACGCTTTGCATGGCGCGTCTGCATGGGTGCTGTGCCACCGTGGCGAGCCACACGGTGGTGCATGCACGCGCACGCTCCAGTGCATGCACACACACAGGCATGCGCATGACTGCCATGGTAACTCACACGCACGTGCGCTCGGCCACATCCACGGTGCCCGTCTTCCCGTCTTCTCCTGGGCATGCCCCCGCTGTGTCCACACGTCGTACACCCGACGCACGCGCCCCACGCGCCCTGCCTCCTTGCACGCCTGCTGCAGGCGCGGAGGACGCGTCCTGCGTGAAGCTGATCGTTGGTGGGAAGATGCTGCAGGTGTGTGGGGCGGGCCGTGCTATGCCGTGCTGTGCCGTGCTGTGCCGTGCTTTGCTCCCATGCTGTGTTTTTCTGTGCCGTGCCGTGCCGAGCCGTGTGCTTTGCCATGCCTCATCGCGCCGTGCCGTGAGAGAGACGTGGCACGGTGCCGTGAGAGAGGTGCCGTGCCGCGCCGCTCTCGCGGCCTGCTGGTATGGAGTGGTATGGGTGCTGCGCGCGCTCACACCCACTCCCCAGACCCATATATCCACACTCGTCCGCCCGCACACACTCGACACATAGGACGGCAAGCCGCTGTCCTTCTACAACATGGGTGCCAACTCGCTGGTGCTCGTCACGCGCGGCGGCGGCGGCGGTGCCGGGCCCAGTGGGGGCAGCCAGGCGCCCGGCAGGTGTGGGGCAAGTAACAAGTAACAAGTTACACGGGGTTTCCAGCTAAGGCTAATCTTCTACTAGAGATCACCCGACGATACTCCAGCACACTTAGGTGTACCAGAGTACCGTCGGCTCCCGGCCGATAGACTACCGCTCCCGCCGGCGAGACTACCCCAAACAGCGGTCTCTGAGAGACATGTCTGGCAAGGAGCATGCAAGAGATGTGGGGCAGGCCATTGCTAGTTTTTAAGCTAAGACAGGTTGTAATTGGGACTGGGGGAAATTTTCCCCCAGTTCTGGCTTTGCCAGATTCTTATGGACAGATGTCTCAACGTAATGGCGAAACGCCATTACGTTTTACCGGTAGAGAATATGCAGAGCTTCGCTTGTTGACTAGAGCCTCGCTAGCCTAGTAACTGTCAAAATGTATTGAAGGTCTCCAGTGAAGTTGAAGGTCCCCAGTGAAGTTTAAGGTCCCCAGTGAAGTTGAACTAGGCTTTAGGTGTGGGCATAAGTGCCGGGCCCGGTGGCCGGGCCCCCCGATCTGTCACACCCAGGACGAGTTGACTGCGCGTGTGTGTGCGTGTGTGTGTGTGTGTGTGTGCGTGTGTGTGCATGCGTGTGTGTGTGTGTGTGTGTGTGTGAGAGAGTGAGTGAGTGTGTGTGGCTCGAGCTCCCACCACCCTGTCCATGTCGCCTCTTTGCCATCAGCAGCCTCCGTGCCTTGCCCCGTGGCTCCCATCACCACCACCACCACCACCACCACCACCAAACAGCAAACAATAAACAGCAAAAGAAATAACGACAACGGCAAAAACAAGAACAACTACAACAACAACAACAACAACAACAACAACAACAACACACACACAAACACGTAGCAGCAGCAGCGTCGACAAAGCCTCCGCACGTGCCGCGCGATTGGAGCGTTTGAAGCGCGCGGCTGGGCTTGCGCACACACGCACACACACACACACACACACACACGTGCACACACACACACACACACACACTCACACACACGCACAAACACACACACACACACACAAAACACACAAGACACACATGCAGCAGCAGCAGCGTCGACAAAGCCTCCGCACGTGCGGCGCGGCTGGAGTGTTTGAAGCGCGCAGCAGAGCTTGCACACACACACACACACACGCTCACACACACACACACACACATTCACAAACACGCAGACACACACACACACACAACACACAACACACAACACACAACACACAACACACACACACATGCAGCAGCAGCAGCAGCGTCGACGAAGCCTCCGCGCGTGCGGCACGACTAGAGCGTTTGAAGCGAATGGCTGGGCTTGCACACACACACACACACACACACACTCACGCGTTAGCACACACACAAATACGCAGCAGCAGCAGCAGCAGCAGCAGTGTCAACGAAGCCTCAGCGCGTGCGGCGCGGCTGGAACGTTTGAAGCGAGCAGCCGAGCGGCTGGCGGGTCGCGATGGCGGCGGCAGCGGGGGCTACGAGCTGTCGCTGGAGAACCAGGTGTATGTGTGTGTGGTCGATTTCATAGTCCGTCGGACGCCTTTGATGGCGGCGACAACAGGGGATATGCGATTTTGCTGGAGAGTCCTGTGTTTGTGAGTTGTGTGTGTGTTTGTGCTGCCCTTCATCCCCTTATCTTCTTTTCCTCCCTCCCTCCCTCCCTCCCTCCCCTCCCTCCCTCCTCCTCCTCCCCTCCCTCCCGCCCCTCCTCCCCCCCGCCCTCCCTCCCTCCCTCCCTCCCTCACCCCCTCCCTCCCCCTCTGCCCTCCTGCCCTCCTGCCCTCCTGCCTCTGCCTCCCGGCCCTCCCGCCCCCTCCCGCCCTCCCTCCCGCCTCCCGCCCTCCCTCCCTCCCCTCCCCTCCTCCCTCCCTCCCTCCCTCCTCCCTCCCTCCCTCCCTCCCTCCCTCCCTCCTCCCTCCCTCCCTCCCTCCCTCCCTCCCTCCCCCCTCCTCCCGCCCTCCCGCCTTCCCGCCCCTCCGCCTCCCCCCCTCCCGCCCTCCCTCCCTCCCTCCGCCCTCCCTCACCCCCTCCCTCACCTCCCTCCCTCCCTCCCCCCTCCCCCACCCCAACCCCCCCAACCCTGCCATCTCCCCTCACAGGCTGACGACAGCGTCAAATTCAGCACAGACCACCAAAAAACGCTGCTGAGGCTCTCTTACGCACACACACACACACACACACACACGCGCGCACACACACACACACACACGCACACACACACACACACACACACACACACACATACACACACACACACACACGCACACACACACGCGCACACACACACGTGTACACGCACACACACGCATGTCATTTGACCACAGGCCGGGAGCAGCGTCAAATTCAGCGCAGACGACCAAAAGGCGCTCGTGATGGGCCTCACGATGCACGGGCGCGGAAAGGCCAGCATGGGCAAGGTGCGTGGCAGTGGTTCTGTGTAGGATCTAGTGGGTTTAGGGTTTAGGATCCAGTGGGTTTAGGGTTTAGGATCCAGTGGGTTTAGGGTTAAGGATCCAGTGGGTTTAGGGTCCAGTGGGTTTAGGGTTTAGAGTTTAGGGTTTAGGGTTTAGGGTTTAGAGTTGACGGTTTAGGGTTTAGGGTTTAGGATTTAGGGTTAAGGGTTTAGGGTAGGATCCGTGTAGGATCCTAGGAAGGATCTTGGTTGTTATGTGTTTCCCGGCTCCAGCAACTTTTGACCTCTCATACCAGGGCACAATACATAGGAAGCACAATACTTTCACAGCCCAAGTCCAGGAGGGGGGGGTGGTCCAAGCACACAGCCAGGCAGCAGGGATCAGCTCGCAAACAGCAAAGTGTGCTAATTTGCCCCTGTGCTAATTTGCCCCGCCTCCTCCTAGCGGGTGTCACTGTTGTCACACAGACTGTAATTTGCCCCGCCTCCTCCTAGCGGGTGTTACTGGTGTCACACAGACTGTAATATCCATCATCATCAGCGGGTGTTCGGTGTTCACGCAACACATGCCGCTGTGCTGCTCTCTGCGAGAGCTTCCCAATGCAGCCCTCGGCGCCCTCTCCCACAACGTGTGGGGTGGTTTTCTGGACAACAGGAAATCCGGCCCCGAGCGGTGTACGGCTTGCGGGGGGGGGGGATCACTGGTAGCATCTTGGGGAAATTGTGCTTCGACCCGGGCCTCACGGCTCGCAACCTCATTCTCGGGGAGGCAATTATTTGCGGAGAACATGAGTGGGAATGTCGATGTAAAACTTTCCGGGTCACAATTCGCGCAGCTTCAACCGGTAGCGCAGGCCGGAACCGGCATCTCAGCCCGGTGTTTCTGGGGTGCAGGTCGCGGGTTGGCTATCGGAAACACTTTAGTGTGTGAGGGATACCGACAGTCGGGTCGTATCTCCCCAACTCTCTCTTGGATGAGGGCCTCTTCTGGCGCCAGAATTCAGAGCCGTGCGTATACAGAGGGGGGTGGACCGCGCACGCGCGTGCACACACACGCGCACGTGCACGCACGCACTTGCACACACACACACGTGCAAACACACACACACATATGCACACACACACACTCACACGCCCCCCCCAAAGACACACACACATGCGCACACATACACAGACACACGCATGCACACACACGCACACACACACACACACACACAGGGTGACTGGGCTGGTGCCATGGAGGAGCTTCTGCTCTCAGAGGAGTCCTTTGGGTTGTGCGCCTAGCACACACACACTCA
This sequence comes from Chlamydomonas sp. UWO 241, assembly GCA_016618255.1. Lineage (NCBI taxonomy): Eukaryota > Viridiplantae > Chlorophyta > Chlorophyceae > Chlamydomonadales > Chlamydomonadaceae > Chlamydomonas > Chlamydomonas priscui. Next base: position 476,934 of record VFSX01000051.1, read on the forward strand.
GAAGAAAAAAACGTGCGCACACACACAAACCCACAGGGAGAGAGAAACACACACGCACACATGCACACGCACATGCACACACACACACACACACACACATAGATAGAGGGAAAGAGAAACACACACGCACACACACACGCACATGCACACACACACACACAGATAGAGGGAAAGAGAAACACACACGCACACACGCACACGCACATGCACACACACACACACACACACAGATAGAGGGAAAGAGAAACACACGCACACACACACGCACACGTAGGGTGACTGGCCCGGTGCCCTGGAGGAGCTCCTGCTCTCAGAGGAGTCCTTTGGGCTGTGCGCCAAGGAGCTGTGCGACGGCATCGACAACGTTGGCATGCTGATGCTTGACATCGTGTGGTGGGTTTAGTTGCGGGCTTGGTGTTGGACAGGCTTGGCCGTGGGCTGGGTGTGTGTGCTTTGGTGCGTACGTACACAAAGTGGAATCGGGCCTCTGGGATGGGTGGGCAGTGTGCCAAGGCGACATTGGCAACGTCGGGGTGCTGATGCTTGATCACACTTTGGCATGCTGCTGCTCGACATCGTGTGGCGGGTTTATTTGGGGGGACCTCGAGGATGGGGCTCTGTATGTGGCGCGGGGATACAGGAGCTCTGACGGCCTGCCGCTGCAACTCTCTCCCTCTCCCTCCCTCTTGTCTCCCTCCCTTCTTGGTCTTGGACAGGCTTGGCCGTGGGCTGGGTCTGTGTGCTTTGGTGCGTACACAAAAGTGGAATCGGGCATCTGGGATGGGTGGGCAGTGTGCCAAGGCGACATTGGCAACGTCGGGGTGCTGATGCTTGATCACACTTTGGCATGCTGCTGCTTGACATCGTGTGGCGGGTTTATTTGGGGGGACCTCGAGGATGGGGCTCTGTATGTGGCGCGGGGATACAGGGGCTCTGACGGCCTGCCGCTGCAAATCTCTCTCCCTCTCCCTCCCTCTTGTCTCCCTCCCTACTTGGTCTTGGACAGGCTTGGCCGTGGGCTGGGGGTGTGTGCTTTGGTGCGCACACAACAGTGTATCACGGTCTCTGGGACAGGAGTGCTGCGCGCTAAGGCGCTGTCCAACGGCATTGGCTACGTCAGTATGCTGTTGCTCGACATCGTGTGGTGGGTTTAGTTGAGGGCTTGGTATTGGACAGGCATGGTCGTGGCTGAGGGTGCGTGCTTTGGTACGCAGAACAGTGAGCTTGAGTCTCTGGGTTGGGTGGGCTGTGCGCCAAGGAGCTGTCTGACAGCATGCTGCTGCTCGACATCGTGTGGTGGATTTAGTTGCGGCCTTGGTATTGGACTGGTCGTGGGCTGAGTGTGTGTGCTTTGGTACGCAGAACAGTGAACTTGAGCCTCTGGGTTGGGTGGGCTGTGTGCCAATGAGCTCTCCAACGGCGTTGGCAACGTCATGCACAAACACACACATGCGCCCCCCACCCCACCCCGCCCCACCCCCCCAAAACACAGGTGCATGTACCGCCTTCAGGTCGGCCGCCGCCTCGCCGTTGGCGGCACAAACACACACACACACACACAGAGAGAGATATCGTTACAGAGAACTCTGCACGGCAGACCTAGATAGGCTGTTTCTGGTCATCATTGAGGAGATTCCATTTGGAGGCGGGTGACCAACCGTGCGCCAACAAGAGGGTGAATAACCTCATTCAAAAAGCAGTGGGGGAAAGGGGCAAATGCGGGTCACTGACGGCTGTGTTCGTCACTCCGCTTCGACTGAGTTTAAACTAGGTCTCGGCAGATTGACCTCCATAGTTGTGGAAATCTCGCTAAGAGGATCCACTCGGGTGTGACTCGCTTGGACAAGAGGTCCATGAACTCGGGGTGCTTGGAGATGTCGCGTTTGAAGTTGGAAAAGTGGGTGTTTGCGGAGGAACGGAACTTGACGGAGTGGGCGAAAAAGTCGCCGGCGCTGAGCCGGTAGGATGTGATGGCGCCGCCGGCATAGAGCGAAGTCATGTCCGGTCGGCGGTACGCAAAAAGGGCGGCAGTGGGGGGGTATATGATGTCGGGAGGGAGTGGGGGGGGAGAAGGGACGGGCGGGTGTGTGGAGATGGAGGGGCGGGGGGACGGGGGAGGTGGGAGGCGGCGGATGAGGGAGCCGATGAACGTAGCACGGTGCTTGTTGATCGTGTCGATGATGGGGAACGTACAAGGGGGGGAGGCATGCATCGTGGTGGTGGAGGTGTGCTCTGTGGTGTGAGGAGGGATGCCCTTGATGAGGCGGAGGAAGCGGTTGTGAGTTACTTCAAGTCGGTGGATGTGGGCCTTGTTCAACGTCCATGTCTGGCAGCCATACAGTAGGACAGAGATCACAAAGGCGTTGTAGAGGTGGATCTTGGTAGTGGGAGAGATTGAGTTATGGTTCCAGAACCGGGGAGTGAGACGGTTGAAGGCGTACCAGGCACTTCCGATCCGGCGTGAGATCTCTGAGTCGAGGATATCGGAATCAGACGTGTTGGGAGCGTCATCAGAAGGGGCGGCGGGGGAGGACAGAATACTTCCCAGGTATTTGAACTTGGAGGTGGAGTGGACCAGGTGGGGGGTAGATGAGGAGTTGGAGGGGATGGTGATAGGGGCGGAGGGGACGGTGTGGGCAGAAGGGTGGCCGAGGGATTGTGCCACGGTTTTGTCGTAGTTGATCGCAAGGGCCAGGTCTGAACAGATGCGGTCGAGGAGGGTGAGCATGGTGCGGAGGTCTTCCTCGGAGGGGGCGAGCAGGGCGATGTCGTCGGCGTAGAGAAGGAGGGGGAGGATGGTGGTCAAAAAGTCCTTGCGGGACTCAGGGGTGTACAGTTTTCCGTCGATCATGTAGCCAATTTGAATGCCAGCGTTGGGGAGCTGGGCAATCAGGGACCGGACAACTGTGTCGATGTAGACATTGAAGAGGAGGGGGGAGAGGGGGGAGAGGGGGGGGGGAGAGACACACACACACGCACACACACACACACGCGCGCACACACACACACACACACACGCAGCTGCTTTTACCGCCTGCAAGACGGCCGCCGCCTCGCCTTAGGCGTCACACACACGGCGTCACACACACACACAGACGAACTCATGCAGCCCCCCCCCCAACCTCAACCACCTCCCAACCCCCGCACACATACACACACACACACACGCAGGTGCATGTACCGCCTTCAGGACGGCCGCCGCCTCGCCGTTGCCGGGGAGCGCCTGGCGCGCGCACGCGTTGCGTTGTCGCGCGCGTGGGGCCCGGGGCTCGAGCGTGCGCGCCGGCTGCATGGGAGCGACGTTTGCCCCGAGCTGGGAACGTGAGCGAGTGTGTGTGTGTGTGTGTGTGTGTGTGTGTGTGTGTGTGCGTGTGCGTGTGCGCACGCACGCGTCGCGTTGTCGCGCGCGTGGGGCACGGGGCTCGAGTATACGCCGGCTGCATGGAAGCAACGTTTGCCCCGAGCTGGGAACGTGAGTGGGTGTATGGGTGTGTTGAAGGGGCGTGTGTGTGTGTGTGTGTGTGTGTGTGTGTGTGTGTGTGATGTCGCGCGTGTGGGGCCCGAGGCTCGAGCACGCGCGCTGGCTGCATGGAAGCGATGTTTGCCCCGAGCTGGGGACGTGAGAGAAGTGTGTGTGGGGGGGCGTGTGTGTGCGCGTGTGTGTACGTGTGTGTGTGGCGGGGGGGGGGGGCTTGGGGATTTCGGTTGGAACAGGACAGGTGTGTGTGTGTATGTGAGAGGGTGTGGGTGTGGGTGTGGGTGTTGACGGGGGAGCTCGAGCGCGCACACCAGCTGCATGGGATCGACGTGTGTCCCAAGATGGGAACGCGTGTGTGTGTTTTGTGTGTGTGTGTTGTGTGTGTGTTCAAAACAAGGCACAACCAACCAGTGGTGTCCTTAAGGAAACCGAGAATATCCTGTTTTGCCCCGCAATATTGGAGGGGACATGCCGACTTGACCCCGCAGGAGGCGATTTCTTGCGGAAAAGTGTGAAAATTGCCGATTTTTACACTTTTCGGAGCGAAATTCCCACGATTCGCCCCCGCAGCTTCCCCCCAAATTTCCCGTTTTGCCCTTGCAGCGGGGGCTGCGGGGGCGCTAAGGACATCACTGCAACCAACAACACATCGTGCGTTACGCTTCACGCAGGCTCGTTCGCCTGGAGGCGATGGAGGGCGTGGTGGCCTACTACGCGCGTGATCTGGAGAAGGCGTCGGCAAGCCTGGCGTCCGCCCAGGTGTGTATGTGTGTGTGTTTTGTGTGTGTGTGTGTGTGTGCGTGCGTGTGTGAGTGTGTGCGTGTGTGTATCGTCAATTTTACAGTCCGTCGGGCGCCTCTGATGGTGCATTAGGCCCTAGGAAAGAGGCCGGCAGCTGTCAAAATCTGGCTTCTAGCATGCCATCTGTCATTAGGATTGCTGTGCATGTGGTGCGTGTCTCAAAGCAGGCGGCAAGCACATCAGCCACCTCGTGCCAGGGCCTGTGTGTGCATGCGTGTGTGTGTGTGCCGGCTGGCTGTGTCCGACGAGCAGCTGCCCCCGCCCCTGCCCCCCCTCCACACACACACACACACGCACGCACACACACACACACACATGCCCAGGCGAAGCTCGGCCAGCTGGCCGTGTCGGACGAGCAGCTGCCCCCGCCCCTGCCTCAACACCCCTCCACACACACACACACACACACACACACACGCATGCACACACACACACTCGCGCACACACACACGCACAGGCGAAGCTCGACCGGCTGGCCGTGTCCGACGAGCAGCTGCCCCCGCCCCTGCCCGCCCCCATCCACACACACACACACACACAAACACACGCACACACACATGCACGCATGCAAACACATACACGCACACGCCCACACACATGCACACCCATGCACACACGCACACACGCACACACATACACACACACACACACATGCCCAGGCGAAGCTCGACCGTCTGGCCGTGTCTGACGAGCAGCTGCCCCCGCCCCTGCCTCCACCCCCCTCCACACACACACACACACACACACACACGCGCGCACACACACACTCAAACACACACATGCTCGCACTCACGCACACACACGCGCAGGCAAAGCTTGACTGGCTGGCCGTGTCTGACGAGCAGCTGGTGGTCCTCCCTCACACACACACACACACACACACACGCACGCACACGGTGACCTGCTTAAACATGCGATGCGGGAGAGCTGGGGGCTGGCGGAAGCGGGGGGGACGTGCTGGGCGGCACGCTTGCAGGTGTGCCTCGGAACTGTGGGGCACACCCTGGGGTGGGACCAGGAGGGACCGGTACGCATCACCAACCTGCTGGACGTGGCGACCGCGGCGTGGCTGGCCGCCGCGACAAACACACCGGCGCTGCCGAGCGGCACTACCGTGCGAGATGTACCTGAGGAGTGGTCGCGCGGCTTTAAGATGCTGACCTACATACGGTGGATGGCGGGTAGCGACAGCGAGCCGCCGGCCCTTTTGAGCTCAGGGCTGAACAGTACTGCCCGGATCACGGCTCTAGCTAGGTACAGGATGGGGCTCCATGAGCTGCAGATAGAGCGGGGGCGCTACGCCGTGGTGGGACAGAGGCAGCAACGCAGCCAGCGGGCGTGCTGCCTATGCGGTGGGCTAGAGGATGAGGCACACATGGTATTTGAGTGCCTTGCCTATGAAGAGGCACGGGTGCAGGCCCACAGCCTGTTTCGGTCCATCCCTCGCCCCGAGGAGGCCGATTTAGATGAGCGGATGCGGGAGTTTATGAATACTCGGCCAGGCCAGGAGAACCCCAGGTTCTGGCACGAGTTGGCTGACTTCCTTGTCACCTGTTTTGAGACACGCACCGCGTGCACAGCAATCATGATGGCAGATGGCATGCTAGGGGTCTAATTTTGACAGCTGCCGGCCTCTTTCCTAGGGTCTAATGCACCATCAAAGGCGTCCAACGGACTGTAAAATTGACCACACGCACGCACACACACACACAGGCATGAATGCACGCGCACACAAACATACACACATGCACACACTCGCGCATACACACGCACACAGGCAAAGCTCGACCGGCTGGCCGTTCCCGACGAGCAGCTGCCCCCGCCCCTGAACCCCCCCCTCCACACACACACACACACACGCCCAGGCGAAGCACGACCGGTTGGCCGTGTCTGACGAGCAGCTAGCGGTCCTCCCTTACACACACACACACACACATACACGCACACACACACACACACGCACACACACACGCCCAGGCGAAGCTCGACCAGCTGGCCGTGTCTGACGAGCGGCTTGCGTTGCCCCCCCCCCCCACACACACACACACGCACACACGCGCACATACACACACACACACACACACACTCATACACACATGCGCACACTCTCGCACACACACACGCCCAGGCAAAGCTCGATCGGCTGGCCGTGTCTAACGAGAAGTTGCCCCCGCCCCTGCCCCCTTCCATCCACACACACACACACACACACACACACACACACACGCGCGCGCACACACGCACACACACACGCCCAGGCGAAGCTCGGCCGGCTGGCCGTGTCTGACGAGCAGCTGGCGGGACTGCAGGCGATGGGGTACAGGTGTGGGGTACAGGTGTGGGCGGGAATGTCGTTTGCTCCCAGTTTTTTTGATTGGTTCTCCCGTCACTCAGTGAAGGCGGGGAGCAGCTTGCGGGGCTGCAGGCGATGGGATTCAGGTGCGAGTTGCAGTGGTCCCTGGGAGGGATTTTAGTAATTAGTTTTTTGCCGGCTCCAGCAACTTCGACCGCTCATACCAGGCACAATACACCGCGGGTATTCATGCAATGCATCCCGTTGTGCTGCTCTCGACAAGAGCTTTCCAACGCATCGCTCCACGCCCTCACCCACTAAGTGTGGGGTGGTTTTCTGGGAAATGGGAAATCCGGCTCGGAGCGGTATACGGCTCGCAGGGGAATCACTGGCGAGTTGCTGTTCTGGATACACAGAGTGATCGTCACTTTCTCTTGCCTGTGCCTTGCCTTGGCCTTGGCTCCTCCTCCACCCTACCCCGCACACACGCGTGCACACATACACGCACATACACACACACACACACACACACACACACACACACACACAGCCTCAAGACCTCTCGGCACGTTTTGCGCTTCGCAATCAGCACACACACCCCCTCACGTACACACACACACACACACTGCTGCTGCGGATCTTCACACACACACACACACACACACACACACGCGCGCGCACACACACAGCCTCAAGGACTCACGGCGCGCGCTGCGCTTTGCCGGTGGCGACATGCCCCGCGCGCTCGACTTTGTTCAGGTAGCTACCTGAATACTTTTGTTTAATAGGTAACTTCAAGGTAGCTACAAGGTAGCTGCCGGGGGGGGGCCCCCGGGCCAGGACCCAGGTATGGGTATGGCTGCCCCATACCATGGTCAACCTAAGCTGGAAGAGGGGGGGAGGGTGTACGCAGCATGGTGGCTGTGGGCTTGCATCACATTTTTTTCACAATTTACCCCTTTGACCATTGACCCCGGGTGGCGATGTCCCGCGCGCGCTCGACTTTGTTCACACAAGGACATACAAGTAACCCCCCCCCCCCGGGTGCTTGCGCGGCCTTGCGGGCTCTCCTAGTAGAGCCTCCCTGCATTTCCAGTCTAGCCCTTACCGTAGTGCCGCTTTGCCTTGCCATTAAATAATTCGGAAAACGTCGCGGCAAAGTCGATTTCTAAAAAATAATGCCGATGAAGTCAAAAAACGCCAAAAGTGACGTCAAAACGAGAAAAAAAATTGGGAAAAAATCCCGCGGCAAGGCACCAAAATTCTAAACAATTACCTTCTTTATAAAAGTGGCGGCAAGGCAAAGCGGTACTACGGGACTTTATGCCCCGGGGTCCTCCGTGCGCGTGCATGTAAAACCTGCAAAACCACACAAGTTACCGTTGAGACGCTTTGCCTTGCCGGCACTTATGTATAAAGGGCCGAATTATTAAGGATGCTTTTGTGCCATGCCGTGGGGGGCCCTGGGAGGGCCCGTTTTACACCCCTTTTTTTTGGCATCTCTTTTTATCTCTTTTATAATTCGACCTTGTCGGCGCTTTGTCGGAATTGTGCGTCGGCAAGGCAACGCGTCTAGAGAGCTACGGTATAAGTTACACGGGGGGATCCAGTACAGAAGGCTACTCGTCTAGTAGATCAAAGCCACCAATGCTCCAGCCCATCTGAGTGGACTAGAGAACCGCCGGCTCCCAGCTGATGGCAGGCTGATGGACCACCGCTCCCACACAGTCGCACATTGCCTTGCGGTCTTCTCATAAGTGAAGGCACAGGGGGGGGGGGGGGCAGAAAAGAAAATACTGGAAAACATGGTACAGATAAATTGGACCCCCCCCCCAATTTCACAAAAATACGCCATGCATGGAGCCGGGACCAATGCGCACGGCTTCCTTACAGTCAGGGCTGCCCATCGCACCATCTAAGTCGCCAGAAGGTAGCCGAAATAATCCCCAAAATGCAGCCATGCCATGGCTTCGACGGCCACCACCAAGGAGTGTGGACCCTCCAGATCACACTTTCTAGGCCGATTCAGGTTTGGCTCTTAGAAGAGTCAAACACCTCAGAACTGAGGTGTTTTGCTATGCTCTCTAAAGAGATTCAGGTGGCATCGGTCCCATCTCAATCCATGAAGGTCGTTCAAATCCGTAGGTGGGCACTTGGTGCATCGTAGGGAGCACGCGGGGGAGTAGCAGGGGCATTGAGGGGGTGTATGTAGGGTGGGGGTCTACACCCCCACTCTCTAACCCAGGGTCACTTATTATAGAGGATTCGTGCTCCTCTCATCAAGGCAGTTCCAATGGTGGTCTTCCTGTCAGAAATGGCCCACTGGAAAGAAAGCTCTGAACCCGCTGTAGAAAGCTCTGGACCCCCCTACCCACACACACACACACACCTGCCCCCATATCTCGGCCCCGAGGTGTCCAAATTCAAAAATCCTGACGGTTTTTTAACATTCACAGTAAGGAGACAAGATTCCAGCATGTGTTCTATTTCATGTGTTCTCTGCCCCCCTCCCCCCCCCCCTGTGTGTAGGCCGCAAAAGGCCTGGGTCTGACTGCCAATGCCCGGACGCAAATAAAATTCCTCATCGTAATGGCATCATAATGGTATCAATAACAAGCTTGCTCAGCAGGCATTGCTGAGACACTCCTCCACTCCGTGCAGCGCGAGATCGCCGCGCGGGAGGCGGCAGCGGCGAACGAGCGCAAGCGGCGCGCGTGGGCAAGGGAGCGCAGGCGCTACGGCCGCACCGCGACGGGTAGGTTTGAATGTGCCGTTTAAATGCACCGTTTAAATGCACCGTTCGAACACACCGCGTGTCTTGCGGCTGTGTGAGTGTTTGAGTGTGTGTGCGAGGGGGGGGCGAATGAGCACAAGCGGCGTGCGTGGGCAAAGGAGCGCAAGCGGTGCGGCCGCACGGCAATAGGTAGGTTTGAATGCACCGTTCGGATGCACCGTTCGAATACACCGTTCGAACGCGTGCCCTGTGTCTGTGTGTGTGAGTGAGTGTTAGTGTGAGTGTGTGCGGGGGCGCACACACACGCACACACACACACACACGCACGCGCACGCGCACACACACACACGCACACTCACACGCGCGCGCACATACACACACACACACACACGCAACCACACAAACACACACATACACACACTCACACGCACGCACACACACACACACAATCACAATCACACGCACACACCCAGACACGCACACACAACACACAGCACACACAACACACACGCACACACACACACACGCAGGGCGCTACGTGGAGGTGGAGCCGTGCGACGTTCTGGCTGACATGGGCTACGAGCGGTGAGTGGGTGTTTGGGGGTTTGGGGTTGGCGGTCTAGGTTTTGGGGGGTGAAGGGCTTACTGTTTAGGGTTGACGGTTGAAGTTTGGGGGTTTGCCTTGTGTGTGTGTGACGTGCTGGACTTGGGTACAGGCGGTGGTACCCCCCCCCCCTCTCACACACACACAAACACACACGCACACGCACATGGACACACGCTTCCACGCAGCCCCCTTGCATCCGAGGCGCTCCGTGTGTGCGACAACGGCGCGGCGTCAGGGGCCCTACAAATTTGTGCCAATAGGAGACTGCACCCCCCCCACCACCACCACCACCACACACACACAGAGAGAGATTGTTACAGAGATCTCCGAACGGCAGACCCAGATAGGCAAAAAACAAATACACACACGTGCGCACGCACGCAGCCCGCTCGCAGCCGAGGCGCTCCGTGGGTGCGACAACGGCGCCGCGTCAGGGGCCCTACAAATTTGTGCCAATAGGAGACTGCACCCCCCCACACACACACCACACACACACACAGAGAGACTGTTACAGAGATCTCCGAACGGCAGACCTAGATAGGCACACACAAACACACACACGCGCGCACGCACGCAGCCCGCTCGCAGCCGAGGCGCTCCGTGTGTGCGACACCAATGCGACATCAGGCGCCCTACCAATTTCTGCCAAAGGAGACTGCATCCCCCCCCACACACACTCACACACACACACGCACACGCACACACGCCCCCGCATGCAGCCCGCTCACGGCCAAGGCGCTCCGCGTGTGCGACAACTGCGCGCCATCAGGGGCCCCACAAACTGCTGCCGTAGGAGAGTGAAATCCCCCCCCCCCCCCCCAAACACACACACACACACACACACACGCACGGAGCGAGACTGTTACAGAGATCTCTGGACGGCAGACCTAGATAGGCACAAACACACACACGCACACACGCCCCCGCACGCAGCCCGCTCGTGGCCGACGCGCTCCGTGGGTGCGACAAAGACGCGACGGCTGGATGCGCGTTCAATTGCTGCAAAACAGTTAAGAGACTGAAATGTTCTCAACACACACACACACACACATACACGCCATTAAAGGCGTCCAACAAGACTGTAAAATCGACCACACACATACACGCGCACGCACACGCACACGCACATACACTCCCAGCCCGCTCGCTGTCGAGGCGCTCCGTGTGAGCGACAACGACGCGAAGGTAGGGGCCCCACAAATTGCTGCCATAGGAGACGGCATCCCCCCACACACACGCACACACACACACACACTTGACACACACGTGTGTCTGCACAGCCCGCTCGCTGCCGAGGTGCTCCGTGTGTGCCGTGTGTGCGACGGCAGGGGCCCTACAAATTGCTGCCGTAGGAGACTGCATCCCCCCACCCATACACACACACACACACAGAGCGAGACTGTTACAGAGATCTCTGGACGGCAGACCTAGATAGGCACAAACAGACACACGCACACGCCCCCGCACGCAGCCCGCTCGCTGCCGAGGCGCTCCGTGTGTGCGACAACGGCGCGACGAATGCGCTTTCAATTGCTGCAAAACAGTCAATAGACTGAAATCATCTCAACACACACACACACACACACACACGTGCGTCTGCGCAGCCCGTTCGCAGCCGAGACGCTCCGTGTGTGCAAGAACGGCGCGACGGATGCGCTTTCAATTGCTGCAATACACTTAAGAGACTGAAATGCTCTCCACACACACGCACACGCACGCGCACATGCACACACACACGCACGCGCACATGCACACACACACACACACGCACACACGCACACGCATATGCGCTCCCAGCCCGCTCGCAGCTGAGGCGCTCCGTGTGTGCGACAACGACGCGACGGCTGCGCTCGAGGCGCTGCTTGACCTCGGGCGCAGGGACGCTCTGGCACTGTCTGCTGCTCTGACGGCAGCTGCCAGGTGTGTGTGCGTGTGTGCGTGCGTGTGCACAGCGACTTTCACACCCCTTTTTGTCCAACTAGTGTGGAGACGCGCGCACAGTTTATCTCCCTGCAAAATAGATACATGGTCATGTAGCCACCATCAAGGCGCTTCTTTGAGCTGCGCTGGGCGGTCGTGCGGTGGCCGCAGGCGGGCACACGAGGGCAACTAGTGCGGAGGCAAGTGCTGGAATGTGCCCCGAAGGCCCTCCACGCCACCCCTGCATAGTCTGCAGGTCCCAGGGGTCACCACGGGTGTCGTGGCTGGCCTGGGGCGCGTCGCTACTGCGGCGCTCGGTGCTGGGCCTCGCCATCGTATACCCCATGCGTGTGCCACAGACGGCCCAAGGACACGATCAACGCTTTGAAAGCGTAACTAGGGAAACCTACATGGTGCTCGGGGTCGCGGGGAAGCGCGGCGGTAGAGTCTAGGGCTACTTTGATCTCACAGACTGTCGCCAGGCAGAAAATTACATCCGCGCCCAAGGCTGTGCGCACCCAACGCCGCTTGACAACGCCTCTGTACCGTGTCTCTCCATGTCGCTTTCTGGTCGCGTTGCAGGGAGCGGGTGTTTCCGGCCCTGGGGCGGGCAAAACAGTGCTGACGAGGCATGCCATGGCCTCCCTGCAGCCTCCCCCCTCCACCAGACCAGAAAGTGGCATGAAGACATCCGATTCAGGACTAAGCGCGGTCCTAACTTTCGCATGCATAGGCGCCTCGAGAATTTGAACATTAGTGTGGGGGGCAATGTTGCTGTGCTTCTAATACCTGTTGCTGTGTGTGCGTGTCTTTGCGTGTGTGTGTGTGTGTGTGTGTGTGCTCGAGGCGCTGCTTGACCTCGGGCGCAGAGAGGCTCTGGCGCTGTCTGCTGCGCTGACGGCAGCTGCCAGGTGTGTGTGTGTGTGCGTGCGTGTGTTTGTGTGTGTGTGTGTGTGTGTGTGCTCGAGGCGCTGCTTGACCTCGGGCGCAGAGACGCTCTGGCGCTGTCTGCTGCGCTGACGGCAGCTGTCAGGTGTGTGTGTGTGTGTGCGTGTATTTGTGTGTGTGTGTGTGTGTGCTCGAGGCGTTGCTTGACCTCGGGCGCAGAGACGCTCTGGCGCTGTCTGCTGCGCTGACGGCAGCTGCCAGGTGTGTGTGTGTGTGTGCGTGTGTGTGTGTGTGTGTGTCACTGCTGGGGGCACAGGGACGCTCTAGCACTGTCTGCTGCGCTGACAGCAGCTGCCAGGTGTGTGTTTGTGTGTGTGTGTGTGTAGGGCTCCAAATTATAATATTACTCTGGTTTTTTCAATATTATATAATATTATATATGCCATACCGTACGGGGCATGAACCTCCGCGGGGGGATCAGATAATCATTTGTTTTGACGTCCCCGGGGGAGGGGGGACCATTTGTTTGTGTCCCCGGGGACGTCTGTAAAATAGCGGATCCGTCCGCGCATGCACGCTTTTCGGTAAAAGTTGAGGTCTTTGGTTTGAGTCCCGGTCCAGGAAATTCTTTTGCTCTTCGCGGGGTCTCAGGGAATTGATTTGTTGCTCCGCGCACAACTTCGCGGGGGCGTCGAAAACAATACTTACTCGCGGAGGCACAGGCCCTGTACGGTATGTTTTGACTGGCTGGGTGTACGGACCTGAAACGCGGTGTGTGTGTTCATCCCACCCTTCTAAGCAACTTTGGCCTTTGGGACGTTTCAAAACTCAGGTTTGCTTACATTTCAGAACAGAAGAAAACAAGCAGGTGCGGCACACGGTGTGGCGCATGGTGCCCCCCCCCCCAAAAAAACCTCTGTACTCTGCTGGCGGGCAGCATGCAACACACCTTTCATGGCCAGTGAGGCGTTCCACAACTCGCTCTTGCTTAGATTTCAGATAGGCAGAGAACAAGCAGGTGTGGCGCGCGGTGTGGTACGCGGTGCACATGCCCTCCCCCACCCTCCCTCCAACCCTCCCCTGAGCCCTGCCGGTGGGCAGCATGCCTGTAGAGTGGCTAGGTGACAAGCACAGGGCCAGTTGTCTATATGAGATGGGGACCAATGTGAGATGGGGAAATCGCCCCCCCTTGAAGGTTGTGGCCCAAGGGTGACCTTGGGCCGGAGTTTTGTGCTAAGTGCCACCTCAAAGGGGCGAAACCAACCTTCATGGATTGAGATGAAACTTGGAGCATTGGAAAGCCCTTGATGAGCACAAACCAACATGTCGAGTGGCATATGGCTTATTTTGGGTGCAAGTGGTGGGCAACTGCGATCTCCTTATCGTATTATTAGTGTGGGGGCGGTATTATAGTTTGGACACAGGAATACACACCCCTAGTGCATCTTCTGTGCATGGGGGGTGCTGGATTAGCTATGCCAAGGCCTGCATATGTCCACCAGAGCATGCCTGTACGACAGCAGACTGCAAGGCGGCCATTTGGGGCATTTGAGCGATTTCTAATACCTCCAAAATACATGTATCATAATAATATTGTATAGTATAATATAATATTATGTATTATATAATAGACTGGAGCCCTATGTGTGTGTGTGTGTGTGCGCTCAAGGCGCTGCGTGACCTCGGGCGCAGGGACGCCCTGACACTGTCTGCTGCGCTGACAGCAGCTGCCAGGTGTGTGTGTGTGTGTGTTTGTGTGTGTGTGTGTGCGTGTGTGTGTCACTGCTGGGTGCGCAGGGTTGCGCTGTGACTGTCTGCTGCACTGACGGCAGCTGCCAGGTGTGTGTGTGTGTGTGCACGTGCGTGTGTGTGTGTGCGTGTGCGTGTGGGTGGGTGGGTGGGTGGGTGTGCGTGCACGTGCGTGTGCATGTGCGTGTGTGTGTGTGTTTGTGTTTGTGTGTGTATCACTGCTGGGCGCGCAGGGATGCTCTGGCACTGAATTCTGCTCTAACGGCAGCTGCCAGGTGTGTGCGTGCGTGCGTGTGTGTGATTGTGTGTGTGTGTGTGTTTGAGGCGCTGCTTGACCCCGGTATGTGTGTGTGTGTGTGAGTGTGTGTGTGTGAGTGTGTGTTTGCTCAAGGCGCTGCTTGACCTTGAGCGTCCCTGCTGCGCTAGCAGCAGCTGCCATGTGTATGCGTGCGTGCAGGCATGTGTCTGTGTGTGTGTGCGTGTGCATGCATGTGTGTGTGTGCGTGTGTGTGCGTGCATCTGTCGGAAGCTCTGAAGCTAACAGCCATGTGTGTGTGTGTGCGTGCGCGCGTGTGTGTGAGTGTGTGTGTGTGTGTGTGTGTGTGCTCAAGGCGCTGCTTGACCTTGAGCGTCCCTGCTGCGCTGGCAGCAGCTGCCATGTGTATGCGTGCGTGCAGGCATGTGTCTGTGTGTGTGTGCGTGTGCATGCATGTGTGTGTGTGCGTGTGTGTGCGTGCATCTGTCGGAAGCTCTGAAGCTAACAGCCATGTGTGTGTGTGCGTGCGCGCGTGTGTGTGAGTGTGTGTGTGTGTGTGTGTGTGCTCAAGGCGCCGCTTTACCTTGAGCGTCCATGCTGCGCTGGCAGCAGCTGCCATGTGTATGCGTGCGTGCATGCATGTGTGTGTGTGCGTGTGTGTGCGTGCATCTGTCGGAAGCTCTGAAGACAACAGCCATGTGTGTGTGTGTGTGTGCTCAAGGCGCTGCTCGACCTCGGGCGCAGGGACGCTTTGGCGCTGCCTGCTGCTCTGACAGCAGCTGCCAGGTGTGTGTGTGTACGTGTGTGTGTGTGTGTGTGTGTGCTTGATGGGATGCGCTGGCACTCTCTACTGCACTAACGCAGCTGCCAGGTACACAAGGGGGTCTGTGCGTGTGTGTATGTACTTGTGTTGTTTGTATGTACGTGTGTGTGTGTGTGTGTACGTGTGGTGTGTGTGTATGTGTATGTATGTGCGTGTGTGTGTGTGTGTGTGTTCTGTTTGCAAAGAAGTGCAGGGACCTGATCGGCCCCCCTCCTCCTTTTGCTTCATGTGCAGGGCCGGCCGCCGAGGCCGCCGAGAAGCAGCAGCAGCAGCGGAAGCAGCAGCGGGAGCAGCGGGGGCAGGAGCAGGTGTGTGTGTGTGTGTGTGTGTGGATGGGTCGGTGCTCAGCGGTGCTCACTCATGCTGTGCTGTGAGCGTGGTTTGTGCTCGGGCGGGCTCGGGCGTGTGCTCGTGCTTTTGCTCGTGCGTGCCCGTGCTTGTGCGTGCTTGTGCGTGCTTGTGCTGGGGCTCGTGCGTGCTCGGAGCTCCTGCTTTTGCTCGTGCATGAGTACCAAACCCTTATAACGCTAGACCCTGGACCCTAAACCCAGTGCGCGATTGTGGGGCTCGAGCGCAGCCCCCCCCAGGTAGCCCCCCCCCCCCCCCGCGCCCCTCTCGTGTGTGTGTGTGCAGGGGCAGGGGAGCCACGTGCGTTTGCATGAAACCCAAACCCTATCCGGGGGGGGGGGAATTCGCTCACTTTGGAATCTGCCCCCGCATTTCCCACTCAATACTGAGCTGCTAATAATAATGGAGACACCCACGTACAGCTGGTGGTGAGGCCTTCCAGATGCTTCATTTGGGTTGCCCTGAAACGGCCAGGAACTCCTGAAATTTTGATTTGAAAACGTGGCGCCAAAACGGCCTGACCGCGGTTTATGGGGCAAATTCTCTTTTGCGCTGAACCCTGAACCCTAAACCATGCAAACACGCCGCTTGCATCGCCATGTGCGCGTCGCCAAATGGGGACCCCAATGCGCGCCTGATAGAGAACGCCATGCACTGGAAGCCCCACGAGGCAGCTCCCTCCTCAATCCCCCCCCCCCAGAGCGTACGAACCGTAAGAAGCTTCAAACACGCGTGAAACCTTGCAGCCGCAAGGGCGGGAGGCGCAGCCGCGGTGCTCGCCGCCGCGCGTGCCGCGGCGGTCGGCGCGCACACACACACACACACACACACACGTCTTGCGCTTGTGCCGGACTGTAACGACTACGGCACACACACACACACACACACACACACACACTTCGCAGCCGCAGGGGCGGGAGGAGCGGCCGCGGCGCTCGCCGCCGCGCTCGCCGCAGCGGCGACGGCAGGCGCCAGCGATGCGGCCGCGGCGGCCCGCGGTGGTGCCGCGGCAGCGGGCGGGGCGCAGCCGACTGAGGCGGGCA
Source organism: Chlamydomonas sp. UWO 241 (assembly GCA_016618255.1). Lineage (NCBI taxonomy): Eukaryota > Viridiplantae > Chlorophyta > Chlorophyceae > Chlamydomonadales > Chlamydomonadaceae > Chlamydomonas > Chlamydomonas priscui. The sequence continues at coordinate 493,874 of VFSX01000051.1, forward strand.
CCGGCGTGGGCAAGCACGGGGGCGGGGGGGAGGGCGACAGGGAGGGCGGCGGTGAGGGCGGCAGCGACGGGAGCGGGAGCGGCAGCGACGATGACGGGAGCGGCGGTGGCGACGCAGAGATGGAGGAGCGCGACGCGGAGATGGAGGCGGAGCTGGTTGCCGGCGTGAGGGGGCAGGGGCAGGTGTGTTTCACCCTTACGCGGTTTACTCTACTCTCACCCCTTGACGGTCGTTTGCACGTTCCGCGGGGCGTGCGTTGGTGGAGGTGGGGTGGGAGCAGGGAGCGGGGGGGGGGGGGGGGCAGAGATGGAAGCGGAGATGGTAACCGACGTTAGGGGGCAGGGGCAGGTGCGCAGTTGGCCCTTAACTCTCACCCCCCTACGGTCGCTTGCGTGTTCCACGAGGCGTGCGTTGGTGGAGGTGGGGGGGGGAGCGGGGGAGGGCGAGGGGGAGGGGCGCGGAGATGGAGGCGGAGCTGGTCGCCGGTGTGAGGGGGCAGGGGCAGGTGTGTTTCACCCTAACTCGGATAACTCAACTCATGCTCACCCCTTGACAGTCGTTTGCAAGTTCCGCGGGGCGTGCGTTGCTGATCGGGGACGGGGGGGGGGGGGCGGGGAGATGGGGGGGAGAAGCGCGACGCGGAGATGGGGGCAGAGCTTGTTGCCGGTGTAAGGAGGCAGGGGAAGGTGTGTTTCACCCTGTTGCGGTTTAATCTACTAGCTCTCGCCCCGTGACGGTCGTTTGCGCGTTCCGCGGGGCATGTGTTGGGGGAGCGGGGGGAGCGGGGGAGCGGGGGGAGCGGGGGGAGGGCGGGGAGATGGGGGGGAGGCGGAGATGGAGGCGGAGCTGGTGGCCGGTGTGAGGGGGCAGCGCCAGGTGCGCACGGGTAACCCTGAACCCTAAAACCTAAAGCGTGGCCGGTCTGTTATGTGTACCGCAGGGCGTGTGTTGCGCCGCCTCAGACGCTGGGGATGTGGTAGGGCTCCTGTGCGTGGCCACAGGGGGGCAAGCTACCGCACGAGCACACGACTCTGCAGCGTGCGTGCGCTCGCAAACACGTGTGCGCCCTTGCCTCGAGTGTGCCCTCCTCTCTTTCTCTCTCCCTCTCTCTCTCTTTCTCTCTCTCTCCCCCTCTCTCACACACACAAGCTCTCCTCGCAGGACGCCATGGACGCGTTCGACATGGAGCAAGCGCGCACACACACAACACACACACACACACACACACGCGCGTGCGTGCACACGTACACACACACGCACTGCTCTCTCTCTATCTCATCCACGCACACACGCACGCATTCCTGGCAGGACGTGATGGACGCATACGACAAGCAAGCGCGCACACACACACACACATACACACACGCGCACGAACACACTGCTTGCACACTGCTCTCTCTCTCTCTCATCCAAACACACACACACACACATTCCTGGCAGGACGCGATGAACGCGTTCGACATGGAGCAAGCGCGCACACACACACACACACACACACACTGCTTGCACACTGCTCTCTCACTCTCATCCAAACACACACACACACTCACACACACACTCCTGGCAGGACGCGATGGACGCGTACGACATGGAGCTGGACGACGAAGCCGAGGTGGTCGCGACGTTCCGTGCAATGCTGGCGTCAGAGCAGGAGTAGTAGCAGCAGCAGCAGGGGCAGGGGCAGGGGCAGGGGCTGTTTGTGTGCGTCTGCCACGGCCGCTGACGAGGCCGAGGTGGTAGCGACGTTCCGTGCAATGCTGGCGTCGGAGCAGGAGTAGCAGCAGGCGCAGGCACAGGGGCAGCAGGGGCAGCAGGGACACCCGCAGCAGAAGTCCTAAATGGCACAGCTCGCGTGCGTCTACAGGGCGGCCGTTGAGGCGGGGAAGTGGTCGCGACGTGCAGAAGTGCTGGCATCAGAGCAGCAGGGGCAGCAGGGACAGCAGGAGGGGGGCAAGGAGGGGCTTCCCGACAGCTGCTGGCTTCTTAGCAGCAGCAGCAGCAGCAGGAACCCCGGCAGGGGCAGGGGCAGGGGCAGCTGAGCAAAACCCCACGTTTTAATGGGCTCGTCTGCTGGCTGCCGTAACTCCGGCTCACACATGTGGGCTGCACCACCGGGAGGCCGAGGTCCACTTGGCTAGCTGTCTGCCGTGTGCAGCCGTGTGCAGTTGTGTTGGCTGCAGAGGTGGGGGGGTGGTTTGCAGGTGGATGGGTGGGTGGTTTGACAGGGTGCAAGTGGGTCGGTGGTTTAACAGGTTTTACACGTGCGCGTCACCATAGGACCCCGGTGAGGTAAGGCCTAGACTACACATCTAGGAGGGCTCTACTAGGAGAGCACGCAAGGCCACGCGGCAGCCCCACGTTGCGGTCGAGCGAGGGTGGGAATCAAACTCCTGGAGGACTTGGCTAGAACCGGGCTACCGCTGCACGGCCGGCACGGTCAGCCCCATCGGGCAGTGCAGGGCCAGCCGTGAGGACTGAGAAGAATTCCAAATGGAGGACGCCCCGTTTTTACAGTTTTTACATGTACGCGCCCGGAGGACCCCGGGGCGTGAGTCAAGGCCTAGACTACACGACTTGGGGAGCTCTACTAGTAGAGCCCGCAAGGCCACGCAGCGCGCCAGCCTACCAGGACGCCCCCGTATCAGGGACTGGTCGCCGGTTGGGGGCGGCACCGAGGCAAATCGGGTGGCAGATCCCACGGGAGGCGACGATCGTTGGCCATGGCGTTGATGGTCAACACGCGGACACACGTGGGTGCCACACGTCGGCTTAAATGGCGGCGGCGGGAGGTTGCAGCAGCCAGATGTGGCGGCGCGTCAGCGCACCCGCAGGACCTGCGCGCGACTCTGACGACCGCCGTTGCGACGCAACACTCCAACAAGTAGTGGGAGCGTCAGTTAACAGTTAACAGATTACAGAAGGCCCCCTAGGGGCGTGAGATTGAGGTAGCTGCCTAACGAGGCAAGCTACCATAGTGGGAGCGTAACAGGAGGTCCGGACGTGGGCCGAACGTCGTTTGCCAGCCGCAGGGGCAGGGGTCCTTGCCGTTCAGGGTGACGTGCCAAAGCGTCTCCTTGAGCGTGTTGTCGCAGCCGAGGTGCCACACCTTGCGCAGCACGACCGCCATGGGCGCGCACCCCGCCTCAACCACGACGGGGCTGGCGGCCTGCGCGGGCGTCCCACTCAGCATGAGCGCGGCGGTGCCATAGTCGGTGTGACACGCCCGGCGCGCCGCCTCGAGTCCCCGCAGCTGCATCCCCACAGCATCGCGCGCGGTAAGGCAGCCTGGCCCCACGAGTGTGATCACCGGCCCTGGTGTTGGTCTGCTGCTGGGGCCACTCTGCCAGACCACACACGCGGCGATAGCGCGTGCGGCAGTGGCCTCCTCCACACTGGGGAGGGTTACCAGCGGCGTGGGCTGCGGGGTGAGCACGGGCGGGCGGCGGCGGGCCGCGTCGGCCTTCCAGTCGGTGGGCAGCACAGCATAAATCGCCGCCCGGTCGGGGTGAGGTGGTCATCAACGTCGTGTTCACGGTGGCTCCACGACTGCACCATCTCTTGAAGCACGAGGGGCATGGCCGGGGGGGGTGGGGTACAGTAGAGGACGGCACGGAGGGACAACGCACTGCTGATCGCGCAGGCGCCGAACGGGTCTGCCGCGCCCCGGCATGCCTCCGACAGGCATCAGGCCCCCAGGGAATCCCCAGGGAGGGGCCTGCCTGCCACCGCCAGCTGCACGAGCAATGCAGTGCAGTTGCAGGGCTCGTTGCCCCCGAGGGGACGCCGGGCTCACTGTATGTGTCCTGGCAGGGGACGGGGATGGGGTAGGCAAGGCAAGGGGTTGCTCCGCAGGCTCAGGGGTCTTGCATCCAGCGGCACACTAACACCAACAGGTCGGTGACGTTGCGGAGGCCAGGCGCGTGGAGCATGAGAGCGCAAAGCCGCGCGCCAAATGGGTCTGCCGCGCCCCGGCACGCCTCCAGTGACAGCAACAGTGACGATGCGGAGGCCATGTGAGTGGAACATGAGAGCGCAAAGCCGTGCACCAAATGGGTACGCTGCGCCCCGGCACGCCTCCATGGACAGGTCGGTGACGATGTGGAGACCAGGCGGGTACAACATGAGAGCAAAGCCGTGCACTAAATGGGTCTGCCGCGCCCCGGCACGCCTCCAGTGGCAGTGACAGTGAGCTGGTAGGCTGGTGCGCTTCATGGCCTTGCGGGCTCTCCTAATAGAGCCTCCCTAGACGTGTGTAGTCTAGGCCTTAACTCACGCCGGGGGTCCTCCAGGCGCGCATGTGTAAAAAACATAAATGTTGTGGAGGACAGGCGGGTGCGACATGAGAGCACACAGCCGTACGCCCAGCGGTCAGCGCACCCCCTCACCGCCGCTGGGAGGGGAGGGGGGGGCACCGCCGACCCCGTACACCTGCGCCGTCCATCGCGCCAATTGGTGGCCCGTCGAGAGCTCCAGCTGCAGCAGGGGGGTGGCTCACAACGGGCCGGCGCCAGATGGCAAGCGCCACTTGACCCTCAATCCCCTGGAAGCAGTTAGGACCTATTTTGGAGGCGTCGCACAATAGCTCTCCTTTTTGCTCTAGGACTACACGTTGGCAGGCAGCCGGCTGGTGGCTACCACCCCTCACAAGTAATTGTTAGTGCCAGAACTGGACTTGGGTCTAGGCGGTGGTACTAGGACTCGAGGTAGTCTTTGCTGGAAAGCCGTTGTAACTGTGACTGTTGTAACTGGGGCGGCGCCGCCCCAGCCCGCGCCGCCGCCGTGGCCAAGGGCAGTTTGTTTTTACAGTTTTTTACATGTACGCGCCCAGAGGACCCCGGGGCGTGAGTTAAGGCCTAGACTACACGTCTAGGGGAGCTCTTCTAGTAGGCCACGCAGCGCATCTACCAGGGTGGCCAATGGCAGATACACACGGCGGGCCAATGGGGGCCCTCGATGCGGCGGGGGGCGAGCGAGGGCCGCGGCAACGCCTAGGCCTCCACGGCAGGGTTGCACGGTACGTGAGTACGCGTATGTACGTATTTTTCGTGCGTACGTACGTACGTGATGGAGCGTATATACGTACGCCCTGTACGCAGCACTACACGCCTTTTACTTGAAACACAAAAACGGTCATAACTCACGCTCCTGTACTTGGATCGAACCATTCCACTTGCATTGGAAAGATTGTAACAGGGGCTATCCAGAGCACTGCTCGTATGCAGCAGTGCACTGCAGTGGAGGGGGTGGGCCCGGGGTTCTGCTGCAGCACCACGCGCGCGCGCTCGCAACGACGCACGCAACAACGGACGTTACTCCCTGTCCTCTGCCTGGATTTTCACCATTCGACTTGCATTGGAAAGCTTGTAACACGGGCTATATGTGCGACCTCAGTATGCAGCAGGGCACTGCACTAGGGGGGGTTGCTGCAGCACACCACGCGAGCACCGCACCACACGCGCGCACCACCGCACCGCACCACCGCACCGCCGCACCACCGCACCGCACCGCACCACACGCGCGCACAGCAGCAACTCGCTGCCTGCAAGGTCCTCCCCTGCTGGAGCGCACTGCTACATATCAGCAGTGATCCGGAGATTCCTTTCTACCAGTTTTCCAACGCAAGTGGAATGGTTCCGATCCAAGCACAGGAGCGTGAGTTTTTGTGCTTCAAGTAAAAGGCGTGTAGTGCTGCGTACATGGCGATTTTCGCACGCGTACGGCAAGCGTACGGCAAGCGTACGTACGTATTTCAAAAAAAGACGTACGTACGTACGCTCCAGACCCAAAATACGTATGTACCGTGCAACCCTGCTCCACGGGGCCAGCGAGGCCTTCACGAAGCCAGCGAGGCTTCCACAGGGCCTTCACGAAGCCAGCGAGGCATGGCACGAGTGAATTTTTTTACAGATGTGACTCACACCCGCCGAGGTGGGTGTGTAAAAACCCTGAGGAATCGAACCCTCACCACCCTGTGCCTAACCTTACGACTAGGACCAGTCCCAGGGAGGCTCACTATGACCAGAGGTAATCGCATAGCGCACCACGGGAAAACCCCAGACCTACGTGACCTGTGCCATTGAAGGCAGCCTCCCGGCAGTTAGGGAAACGTGTAGGAGAGCCCCACAACAAAAAACTGACTGAGACGGGACACCTAGGCTCAGTGATTTCCTTTTCGGCTCTACACAGCCATTTGGCTGTATGCCGGCTGTACTTTGACCTTGCACACAGCTCAACCCATCCAGTGGATTGTAAGTCTGACAAGCCCGCCAGACAGAGCACTTTAACAGCTTTCAAATGACCTATGTATGAAGACAAAAGGTCAACGGGAGGTCAACGGTCAACGCGGTCAAAGCAAAATCCGGCTGTGGTATAAAAAATAATTCTTAATCCTGAAAAGGAAATCACTGCCTAGGCTTGTAAACAGACTCGTGGGACTTTTCTGCCTTAAGGACTTCATCAGCCCCAATGTCTTTGCGAAAGCGTGACCCGCAGGCCCCGGCCCCGCGCTAGCAACCGCCCCGTGTCAGCCGCTGCTATCGCCATCGTAGGCAGCAGCAGCGCCAGCCAGGGCACGCACGGCAAACGAGCACGTCCACAGCGGCGACCACCGGCGTCACCCCGGGGCCGGCAAGCGCGACAGGGTCGGGCAGCGAAGCGACCCCGCCCACGGCACCGTCCTCAGCAGCAGCAGCAGCATCACCACCACCTGAGGGGGGCGCCGCCGCCGCGACTGGCCAATGGAACAGCACGGTGGGGCCACCAAGCAGGAAGACGATGCAAGCAGTAAACCTCAACCCGCGTGTGGCCGAATTCAGCAGCCGGGCTCTATATATGGGTGAGCGCGAGGGGCGGCGCCGCTCCTCCCACAGCTGCCTCCCCATCGCCCAGCAGTGTGCTCCGTGGGATAGGTCTCTGGCTTAGGCATCACCTTTTTTTTTTGTGTGTGTGTGTGTGAAAACCTGGGTGTGGAACACAAATCGACAGATATTATTAGAAAACCAGATCAGGCTGTGCATGTCAAAACAAATAGCCTCTGCGTAGCGGGGACTTGGTCTAGTGGTATGATTCTCGCTTAGGGTGCGAGAGGTCGTGGGTTCAATTCCCGCAGTCCCCCTCAGCTGAACGTAGGATTCCATTTTGCTCTCGCTGGCTGTGGCGGTATGAGCCTTTTGCCTGCCACCAGCCACTGCCTCCCACCCACCTGTACACAGTGCATGCAGACACAGATGACCACGACCGATCTCTGCCACCGTCTCCCCCTGCCCCCACTCCCCTGCTGTTATAACAGGCACCCCAAGTGTGGGCCTTCGTACTAGTTCATACTGTCCACACCATGATCCGCACCCAAGGCACGGTCTGTGTGGCTGATCGGGACTGATCGTGCAAGACTTATCGGCGTCACATCACCTGCCCCCACTCCCCCACAAACACGGCCGTGGACACGGGACGTAGAGACCCCACGACCCTCCGACCCTCAGGACGCAGCACGGAAACCTACCAACCCACTGGCCGCAACCAAAGAACCGTCAGGCTCTCGCCAAAAAGCGAGATGCCACCCCTGCTAGCCGGGGTCATGCCTGACCGGCGACGAGCCGCGCTGCCGCACCCCATTGCACGTGTCCCTGCCGTGTCTGCCTCTGATGTGTGGTGACGGCGTGCGTGTGGGTGCTGATGGTAAGCTGTGTCGGTGCCAAGCCGAGAGGAGCAACCGCCTGTCCAAGGAAAGAGGCTAGAGATCTGCCAGCGACCTGCGCCGCGTCACAGACTGTGACTCACAGTGATGTTGGATGTTGCAGTCAGGGACAACTCTCTAAAGGCGTATAAGACCGTGCTCGACGCGCATGGCCCGAGCACCTTGATGAGATGGTTGGCTGTTGGTGGCAGGGAACCCCAACTCTGTAAAGAGTGTGAGCGCACCCCCAGGTCCCCTACCGCAGCGGCAGCAAACGCTTGTTGAAGTAGGTGAGTGCAAGTGGGGAAACAGAAACGCGAGGCAGGCACAGCCGAGCAGCGCCCAGCAGGAACACATGGCCGCAGTGGTGGAGGCGTTCTGCCGAGGCCCGCGGGCGAGGGAGATGGTTGAGGACGACCCGCCAGACGACGCACGCGACGCTTGCACTTGTCTGCCGCTCGAGTCTGAGTGCTGCTTGCCAGACATGTTTCTCAGAGACCGCTGTTTGGGGTCGTCTAGCCGGCGGGAGCGGGACTCTATCGGCCGGGAGCCGGCGCTACTACAGTACACGTAATTGTGTCGGAGTATTTGCGGGTGATCACTAGTAGAAGAGTAGCCTGCTAAGCTGGAAAATCCGTGTTACTTGTTACTTGTCGAATCTGACAGCGTCCTACAGACGTGTCTCAAACAACGCAGCAATGAAGCCGTGCGTGGCGCGCATCATCCGTGAGTTTGTCGCGGGGATGTGCTTGTTGTGAGTTATGAAAGGGCAATGATTGCGGTTGCGCGGCCGCGGCAGCAGCCGAAGGGGCGATGCGTGAACCTGGGCTGCGTTGCGGACCCCCACTGTCACATCCTGACTGCCACACTAGTGTGTAGTATTACCATGTAGAGTGGACCAACAACACTTGTTGCTATTTGTAACACACAGTACCGCGTCTTCCGACCCAGAGTACTACACCCACCCAGCTGCCCGTGCGTCGCGGGTGCCCCAGTGTAGCTGCCTCGTGTGCAGCAGCACCAAATCTGATTAAGGCCCCAGACAGTGCTTCCTGGAAAGACTCTGAATGATGATTATTAGCGGTCTTGGGTCCATATACCGCAAATGTCACATTGTTGTCATCAAAAAAAGGTGCACCCTCTAGTGGTCACTTGATCAGTGCACAAAGGCAAAGGTCGAGGGAGGGAGGGAGGAGCACCCCCCTCCACACACACACGCACACATGCAGGGAGACGCCTACTCCGACGGCAGCGCAAGCGGTTGCGGCACAACCCCAAGTCCGACCCAGTCATCCACTCGCTCACACACACACACACACACATACACACACACACATACACACACACACACACACACACGCACACACACACACACGCACGCACACACACACTAACACACACATACTAACACACACACACATGCATTCGTTACAGTTCGCACGCGACCTGGATTACGACTCATGCTAACTAAAGCACCCTCATGGTCGCATTGCTGGTCTTCAGTGGTGTCATTAAAGAAACCAAAAATGTCCTGTTTGCCCCACAGCACAGGAGGGAACATGCCAAATTGCCCCTGCAGACGACGTTTTTTCGTGGGAGAGTGTGAAATTCGTCAAAATTCACACTTTCTGGAGCGAAAATTTCGCGATCCGCCCCGCAGTTTCCCCCCAAATTCCCGGTTTGCCCCCGCAGCCCCCGCAGCGGGGGCGCTAATCACACCACTGCTGGTCTTGGTGATGATACTGATGGATTTTACAGTCGTGTGTGACGAGCCCACCGGCTAGCGTATTCGACCTTACTCGGCGTGTAACGCCCAAGCGCTACAGACGGATGGCTGGCTATTGGTGGTGGAGGGCTAGTGGGTCGGGGCTGGACCTAGACAGGGCACTCGGCCCCCAGATCTGACTCCTCCCCGTGGGGGCACGGCCGGGGTTCACAAGCCCGCGGGATCGTTTCTCCTAGACCTCCACCGTAGCGGCAGCAGAGGCTACTGGTCATTGTGTGTCAGAAGGGACGTTTCTGACCAATCAGAAGACGACCACAGAGACTCTCAGTCACTGGTGGTGCAGTGAAGGTGTCTCATCCCTGGAAGTTGGGGGGTCCCGGCCAGGGTGGGGCAGTTGGGTGGGTACAGCTGGGAGTGGAGCAGGGACAGAACCCACCAGTGGTGTCATTAGCGCTCCCGCAGCAAACCGGGAAGTTTTGGGGGAAACTGCGGGGGCGAAGCGTTCGCTCCGAAAAGTGTGAAATTCGACGATTTTCACACTTTTCCAAGAAATAACGCCTGGGGGGCAATCCGCAACGTCACGGGCGTCGACATCAAGGTGGGTGGGTAGCTGCGTGGTAGCTGCGTGGTAGCTGCGTGGTAGCCAGCGACCGGGCGCTCGGCATCGTCGACGCGAGCTGCAAGCTCACGGGCGTCGACATCAAGGTGGGTGGTAGCTACGTGGCAGCTGCGTGGCAGATGCGTGTGGGCAATCTCTGCGGGGACAATTCCTGCGGGAGCAATTCGTCATGTTCCCTCCTATGGGCTCGATTAACGGAGGCGCGTTCTCGTCGCCGAGCCCTGGACCCAGCAATGCGGCGCTGCTGGTGACGAGGATCTCCGTGCCGCTGACGAGCGGGGTAAAATACGACTGGCCCGGCTCCTGCTAGACTGCCCCTCGGTGGAACACTTCAGGAGCGGCTTGCCCGGCGCTGCCATGGCTTGGCGAGTAGCCGCGGCGCTGCCGCGGCCCGTGCTGGGAGACGGCCCTTATCCTCCCCCCATGCAGGACGCCATGCGGCACTGATCTCGACAAGTTGATCGACGAGCGGAGGAGCTGGCGCCCATCAATGCATGCTGGACATTGGTCAAAATGGCTGCCCGTGGAGGCGGGCTACCATCACGGCTTCAGCGGTGGCGACCGCCGAGGCAACACAGAGTAAATCCGCTTCACCAATCGCAGCGTTCGTCACCGCGCTCATCCTCGGGGGTCGCTCGTCTGCCGGTGACTGGCGTTGGAAGGTCTTCAGGCAGCCTCCATGACAACTCTGTCGTCCATGCCCCCTGGAGGGTGGGACCTGGCCATGCATGAGGCATGGGGCGCCGGCTGAGCCCCATGCAAACGAGAGCTGGACAGCCATGCACTGCCAGGCGGGGACCGTTCCAGTCAGCGCCAGTCGGCTCTGCCGGCTTGACTGGCCACAAGGCCACTACTGTGACCTGAGGAAGGTCCTCTCCTATATGCTCCTTGCCAGACATGTCTCTCAGAGACCGCTGTTTGGGGTAGTCTAGCCGGCGGGAGCGGTAGTCTATCGGCCGGGAGCCGGCGGTACTCTAGTACTTAAGTGTGCTGGAGTATCGGCGGGTGTCTCTAGTAGAAGAGTAGCCTGCTTAGCTGGAAACCCCGTGTTACTGTTACCTCCTATGTGGCGAGGGCAAACAAGACAATCTTGGTTTCCATAATGACACCACTGGAACCCACCATCCAGACGCAACGAGGTGTTCAACCCGAGCTTGACCTCGGCTAAACATAGGTTAGGGGTTATGACAGGTAAATCTGGCTAAACTCAGGTTTGGTCGTGTTGAGCTCGGGTTAAACCCATCCTTTGGTTTAACCCTTGCAACAAACGGCACCGCATAGCGCTGCCATGCGGTGTCATGTGTGTGTGTGCTGGTCGAGCTTACAGTACTTCGGACGCCGTAAATGGCGTATTCAACGGATGCTAGCGCACTGAATCCCTGAGGCACGCAAGATGCGCTAGCTCCCGCACGAGTGGTTGCTGCTGTGCTCAGCTGTGTTGCAGTCCACCAGCCCAGCCCAGCTAATCTCTAGATTGAGCTGGCTCTAGATCTAGCAGGTCATCTTTTCTGGAGGCAGCAGCTGAAGAGTGGTCCACAGGTTTTCTACTTTCAACTGTGCCCTACAGCCTGCCCGTCCGCCTAGCTACGGATCTCGTGCGCCTCGTGCATGCGATCTCCAAGCGGGCGCAACCGGCTGGTGGAGGCGTCGTGTCCGCGTCGCTCCTCAACGCCAAGCCTGCCGTCGGGGGCATTGGTGTGGAGCCGCGCGTGGCCGGCGTGCTGCGTGTGCTCTTCACCGTGGCGTCTGACACCGTGGCCGACACCGTTGTGCGCTGGCGCCACGCGCTGGGTCGCTGCGTGGACCTGTCAGCTGCGGTCTTCGACGTCCTCAGTGACCGCGAGGAGGCGCGTCACCAGGCGCTGTGGCCCGCTTTCGTTGCCGCCAAGGCTGCGGGCAAGCGGGCGCAGTTCCACCGCGCACGCCTCGTGGTCGACGGCGAGCGGGTGGCTGCACCTGCTTGCTAGTTGCACCCCCTCTGGATGTGTGTTTGAAGGGGAGGTGGCGCCACATGCGCACGGTGGCGGATGCAGTGTGGTCGCTGGGGAGTGCGCTGCGGCAAGTGTGCCACCAGCCCTGCTTCTGGTGGTTGGGGGGACGGCCTCTGAATCCTTATGGTTTACACCTTGGGCTGCCCTCCACCCACCGGAGGGGCTTTGGTGAGGTGCCTGTGGCTTGTGCTGCTACTTGGCGCCCACCACCTAGTGTGGGTGGCGCTACTGTGGGCTACTTTTGTAGCTTGACCTTTTGGTGGGCCTTGTGCCTGATAGTCCCGCTGGAACTTTGGAACTCATTGTGACCGCCGTGGATGTGTAACACTACTCTCTCTCCTACCGACACGATCTGTCGACAGTATGAGTGACACCCAGGTCCTGGTCACACCTATGATAATTTGGCTATGCTGTTGCACAGTGGCGCCCAAAACACACAGCTGGGCGCAACCAGCCCACAACATCACCATGATCTTCTTTCGCTTCGCGCGCGCGGCCGCGCTGCTCGGCGTGCTGCTGGGCGCACTGCTTGCGGATGCTGCCGACACAGGTGGCATCCTGTGTTCCTGCCTCCAGGGGTCTCCAACGCGTGCTGGGCCTCCCGGGGACTCCGTAACAACGCGTGCGCATGCACAGCACAGCGCTTGTTGCTGCTCTAACACGGCCTCTCCTCACGACGGCCTCCTCTCTCAGGTTGCGAGACGATCGACTCTGCTGCCCTGGCGATGCAGCGTCTCTACCCCGATGCCATCAACACGACTGCGCTGGTGGGTTGCTTGATCGCCATGCTATGCTGCACACGTTGCCACTTCGACTTGGAGTGGCAAGTCGACGATGCTTGCTCTCTACCATGCTATCTTCCATTCTCTCTTCCAGCCGAAGCCAACGCCCAGGCTGCACGCGTAGCACGCCCCCTTGCGGTGCGCCTACCACATGCAGTAAACCTCCAACGAGGGGGGATTCTGCAAAGATGCAACACCCTAATTTGCCCACACCAGGGTGGCACGATACGGAATACGAAAACGAATACGAGTACGATACGGAACGCGGGTTTCAAATGGGGGACTACGGTGGAGAATATGGTGCTGCAATTGAGGCGCCACACACGCGCGTGCGTGAGCGCGCTCATCACCGTGGTGTCAACACGCGTGCACTACACCACCACTAGTAGCCTCAACCTGTATAGCTGCGAACTGGCCAAGGGCCAAAGTCTAGGTCGCCGTGGGTGCGGTCGGAGTTGAAGGGCCACCTCATCCTATTCCTTGACCATCGTCGTCCAGTCCCGCGGGGATGTGGCCCTACGAAACCTTGCGAAACGCATCAATTTTCCATCATCCCCACAGTTACAGTTACAGTTACATCGGCTTTCCAGCAAAGACTACCTCTAGTCCTAGTACCACCGCCTAGACCCAAGTCCAGTTCTGGCCCTAACAATTACTTGTGAGGGGCGGTAGCCACCAGCCGGCTGCCTGCCAACGTGTAGTCCCAGAGCAAAAAGGAGAGCTATTGTGCGACGCCTCCAAAATAGGTCCTAACTGCTTCTAGGGGATAGGGGGTCAAGTGGCGCTTGCCAATCTACTTGACCGCCGTGGTGGAGGGGCCGGCGCCTGAGGGGCAGCCGGACCGTACACCACGGCTCTCCACCCGACCCTATCCTGAGCACGCTCAAACGCCGTGTCCGAAAAAGTCTTCCAATCAGAACGAGTGCCACTAGTTTCGCCTAGCTGCTGAATCAGTAGCTTAAGAAAATAGTGTCGGGAGGAGGCTGGAGGCCGGCCTTGCTGCCGAGCCACATCCATTGTGCAGTCAAAAGTCGTACGAGGAAGACGAGAAGCCGGCATGCGCATCACATGGCCTAGCCACTGCATTGATCGCTTTGCCACAAGGCTCTCAATTGGCTCAGTGTCGCACGCCTGCCGAATATAAGTTAATCTGTGCCGGTCGACCAGGCGCACACCCAGAATGCGACGAAGGCAGTTAGAGTGGGCAACCTCCAATCGAGTCAGTTGTGTTTTAGTAGGGGCCCATGTTTCGCAGCCGTACAGAAAGTGGGGCAGCACGAAAGTGTTGTAAACCCGCATCTTAGACTGCACTTGCATCTTCTTGCTGGCCCAAATCTTATCAAAAGACGCAAACACGCCCAGCGCGCGACCGACACGCACACCGATCTCCTTTTCCACACCACCACTCTGGGTTATCCAACTCCCTAGATACTTAAATGCAGAGACGGTCTTCACTTCACCACCAGTCAGCGCAAACGTGGGCAGATCCGCGTCAAAATCTGCTGGCAAAATCATCACTTCTGTCTTGGCGGCGTTGATTTGCATGCCAAAGCTAGAGGACACTTTGTCAAGGATTTTCAGCATAAGCGCCAACTGAGCTGGGTCATGCGAGAACAAACATAAATCGTCGGCATACATCAGCATTACTATGCGCTCAACCGACGACGACAACACAGAGCCGCCGGCTCGGGTCACGACTGACACGCCAGCCCCCTCTGGCATCATGTCTAGCGCCTTTTTCACTATGTGGTCAATAAAAACATTGAACAACACAGGAGCAATGACGCACCCCTGTCGCACACCAGACGACACGGGGAATTCGTGCCCGATTTTCCCAGCCAGCCGCACGGCAGCTGCGGTGTTGGTGTGAAGATCCTCCAACAGATCAATAATGTGCGGATGAACACTATATAATCTAAGGACTCTCCACAGTGCCGCACGGTTTATGCAATCGTAAGCTTTAGAATAGTCGACAAATGCCACAGCCATGCATTGTTTGTACTCGGCATGTGCCGCGCTCAGCGAGCGCAGAGTAAAAATCGCATCAACAGTGCCTCTGCTTTTTCTGAAACCACACTGAGCCTCATGCAACTGACCATCAACCTGCGTGGAGACGCGGTGCAGAAGTATGGCAGCGTACACTTTCCCGGCAATAGAGAGAAGGCTTATACCGCGGTAGTTACCAGGGGAGTCACGCGGACCCTTCCCCTTATATAACGGTGTGATAATAGCAGTTTTCCATTCCCTCGGGGCTCTCCCCGACCGCCATACGGCGATGATGACCCGGTGGAGCCATGCGATGGCAGGTGGGCACCGCAACAGCATGGCGTCCAGCTGGTCACCGCCCGGAGCGGCGGCCGAGCGCAACGCTCGCACACACGCCTCCGTCTCAGCCAGGTCAGGGGGGCGCCCGTGCGCTTCGTCCACCTCTGTGGCGCGTGTGAGCTCAAACGCCGCTACATCGTTCTCCAGCTGGTTCAGGGTCTCGTCGCTGAGCTTGGTCTCCCCGCCATATAGCTTGTCGAATGACTCTGTCATGGCCTTCAGCACCGGTCTGGACCGCTGTGCAGCGCGCCCGAGACGTCCCGCATGGCAGGTGGGATCTGATGGCTGCGGCTGCGGCCTGCCAGCCTGTCGCACGCGCGCGCAAACTGGCGCAGATTCTTCTTGCGTAGCATGTCTTGCGCCTCCGCCACCTGCTGGCCGATCCACCTCTCCCTGTCGCTCTGCACAGCTGCGTCGGCCGCGCGGTTGGTGTGGTTGCGCTCTCGTTTGGCAGCAGCAGACTTGCTCCTGAGCCATGCCGTGTGCGCGCGCTGCCGGGCGTCCATGAGCCGGAGGGTGCGCTGCGACAGAGTGAACTGCCAGCCGCGCCGCCGCCGGCTGCCGCGTGGAGCGAGGTGGTTGGTGGCCACCTCGCGAATGGCAGCAGCCATCGCGTCGTACTCCGCCTGGGCATCAGCGCCCTCGGGCGGCACGGCCTCCAGCAGCCCAAAGCGATCGGACAGCTGGAGGTTGAACTCACGACGGACAGCCGGGCGCCGCAGTTGTGAAGAGTCCCATGCGCGCCGCTGAGAGCCGCCTGCATGGCGGGAGGCTCGCATGCGGAGGCGCATGGACAGTACCACCATGCAGTGATCGCTGTCCCAGGTTGGGCTCCTACGCACCCTACAGTCTGTCACCGCATGCATGCGGCGGCGCGCGACCAGGATGTAGTCCTTGACGCTGTGCAGGCGGCGCACAGAGCATGCATGCCGTCTGCTCTGTGCAACAGCCATGGGGCTGATGTGGGTGTACTGGTGCTCAGGCCTGTGGGGGTAGAGAGTGTTGGCAGCGCGCAGGCTGCAAGCAGTGGCAGTGTCAAGGAGCAGGCGACCGTTCCTGCTGGCCACCGCTGGCTCCGTGAGGGGCAGGTGCTTGCCAACGCATTCGTGGTCGGACACCGAATCCCTCCCCACTGCTGCATTGAAATCACCTGCCACGATGAGCAGATCGCGCTTGTCGTTGGCCTTGTCCGCGAGCGCCGCTACTCGAAGGTAGAAGTCGCCAGCCTCCTCGTCGCTCGCCGCCTCCGTTGGACTGTAGGCGCTGACGATGGTGATCATCTGCCCACGGTCCGCTGCAAAGCGGGCCTGGATGAGGCGGTCGGACACCGCCTCCCAGGAGATGAGTGCCGATGCCCATGCAGGGGACAACAGCAAGCCCACCCCACGCTGCCGGTGCTCCCCACCCGACCATAGCAGCGTCCACGACGTGTCGCCCGTAGCCACTTGCGCCTCCCCGGAGCCGGTCCTGCGCAGCTCCTGAAGCGCTGCAACACCGACGCTAAGCTTGGCGCAATCTTGCACCAGACTCGCCAGTTTGACCAGTCCCTCGTCCTCTGCAGGACATGTCCGCACGTTGAACGTAGCCACTCTGGTGTTCTCCCCCACGCTACCCCCCAACAAATCTACAACAGGAATGCCTCTACACTCCCCATGACACTCCCCCCCCCAAAAGTCAAAACTTTACCCTCGGATTTCTACAAGTAAACCAAGATGGATTGTACATGCAAGAGGAGTTGTGAACTCCTCTCGTCGAGCTGATGTCAATTTCACTCGAAACTATACAAAACGGACGGTTCCACCGAAAGTTGGGGAGTAAAGGGGGATCGGTTTCGTACTTTTGACGTACTCTGTATTCTGTATCGAATTCCGTATTCCGCTTTCTGTATACGGAATACTGAGAAACAACCCAAATATGGCCGTATAGTGCCACCTCGGCCCAAACCCCTGGTTCAAACACACACACACACACACACACACACACACACACACACACACACACACACACACACGCAGGCCGTACGCGCTGGCGCAACTGTGGCCGCACTGCTGCTGGGCGCCCGCCCCGTCATGTTCGCTGCGCTCGCCGACACCATCGGCCTCGACTCGTTCTTCATGACTGGGTCGCCGTCGCAGGCATACGGCGCGTACGGCGGTGTGCAAGACGAGAATACTCACTTCCACACGGCCATCCTCGACATGACGCGCGGTGGGGCCCACGGGTGGTGCCTGCGGGGCCTGTGAACGTGTGGCAGAGGATCACGCTGGCTGCACCCTGCGGCGTTTCTGACCCCGCCCCTCCCCCCTCCCCCCCTTCCCCCCCCTACCCACACAGGCACGGTCACGCTCACCTTCCCAGTGCCCCACGCCACCCAGCCGTTCAGCGCGAGCGTGTACAGCCCGTACATGGACGTCCTGGCGACGTTTTCGTCGTCAGACCTCAACGGCAGCAACACCAACACTGTGGAGTTGCACACTGACGGTGGCAGTGGCGCCGCAGTCTTCATCAGGTGCGTATTTTGGGGTGTGGGGTTTGAGTGGCCAGGGACCGCTCTGGGGCTTGATTGCTCTGGGGCTTGAGTGGGGCTTTGGGCGGGGCTTTAGGACCCAAATGGGGTTCGAGTGGCCAGGGGCTGCTCTGAGGCTTGAGTGGGTGGGCCGAGGGGTGGCATGCACTCACACAGCCGCCGCCAAGACAAGCAGCCAACCTGAAACAGGGGCGCAGAAGCTCGCACCATCCAAGCTGCCATCTCACTGCACCCCCCCCCCTCCCACCCGTGCTTGTGCTGTGCAGGCTGCCGAACAACACAAAGGCCGTCGCCGTGGTGATTGCCTTCGTCGCCATAAACCGCGGCGCCGCCAACGCCACGGCCTTCGACAGGGCGGCGGCGACAAGCACGGCCGTTGCTCATGCTGTTCCGTCCATCACACGCGCCAACCCCGATGCCAAGTCCACGATCTCGCGCGACCAGGCATCCGTGGCCAGCGACGCCGCGCGCCTCGGCCTCACGAGCGGGCAGCTGTGCGGCGCCAACGACCCCCAGGGCTGCGTGGACGAGACCATGCGCACGTGGGTGTTACACTTTACACGTACAGTAGTACCGTTTTGCCTTGCCACCACTTCTATTAAGAGGGTAATTGTTTAGAATTTGGGTGCCTTGCCGCAGCATTTCCCCCCCTGTTTTGACGTCACTTTTGGCATTTTTTTCTTTTCGGCATTTCCTGACTTTTCGGCATTTTCACCCTTTCACCCTTGGAATTGACCTTGCCACGACGTTTTCCGAATTATTTAGTTGCAAGGCAAAGTGGTCCAATGGTACACGCACCCCCCCACACACACACGCCGACGACCCCCAGAGCTGCGTGGACGAGGCAATGCACACGTAGGTCTAACAGTGTACACGTACCCCCCCCCCCCCCCCCACACACAGATGCCTGTGTATGGCCCCGTGGATTAAGGAACACCCAGGGCCAGCGTCAGCCCAAGAGCAATCAGCGAGCCCTCCCCCTCACCCATCCCGGTGCCCCTGCTCTCCCCCCCCCTTTCCCGTTCACTGTTTGCAGCCTCCGGCTTGCCGCGCGCGCGATGCGCGTGCTCCCGCCACTGGTTGGCACCGATGCCGACCTGTTTGAGGAGATCCGCACGCGCGGGCTCGACATGCGGCCATGGATGCTGTTCAAGGAGGGCTCCGTAGCGTCGTGGAATGACGCACGCGCGCTCGGCATCGCATTGCGCAGGTACGCATTTGTGTGGGGGGTTGGGGTGGGGGTGGGGGGGGCAGTTGTGGTACTCTGGGTCGATAGACGGTGTATTGTGTGTTACCGATAGCAATGAGTGTTGTGGGCGCCATCAGGCGCTGCCTGTATGAACTACTACACGTGTGTGACGTGTCAGGATGTGGCAGGCTGCAAGCGCCCAGCAAACGTGGTCAAACATATGCCCCAAGCGCCCCATCAACCACCTGCTGCCCACAATCACTCGGCTCGCATGCTCACACCGACTTGCGCGTGCATGCACGTACACAGGCATGCATTGGCACCAAGCGCACTGAGCTTGTGCCCAGCGACGGGACCGCTGTGCCCACGTGGTCCGGCTTTGCCAATGACGGCACCGCGCACGTCGAGCGCGTCGTGCTCGCTGAGTCGTTCTACTCATCGTGGGTGCCGTCCACGTTTGTGCGCGTGGTCACAACAAGCGTTGTTGACGGCGCGTACATCACGAGCGGCCCCTGGGCCATGCGGGCCACGTATGAGCTCTTGCTGAATGCAGACATGGCCACAACGTGGTGGTGGTGGGTCGGGGTGTACGACTCTGACACCAAGGAGCTCGTGGCCGAGCTCTCACCGCAGTCGGGCACTGATCTCGTGCACGCAGCCAACGGCAGTGTGTCGATCACGCTCGCGGCTGCCGCGCCGCCTGGTCTGTCCGACACCAACTGGATGAAGCTGTTGAACAAGACGTCGTCCTACTTTGTGGTTGCCACCTTCTACGGCGACGCCTCCAGCACGGTGGGTGTTGTCGGTGGAACAGTGGCAGTGTTGCGTGCCTCGCATGTCGGTTTAACACATGCCTGATGCATGCATGTACAAGCGCGGCGCTTCACCAGCGTCTGCTGCAATGCTCATGCGTGCACGTCACAACGCTGACGGCCTCGCGCATGCTTTGCCGTGCAGGTCAACTCGTGGGGGGCGCCGCGCCGCAACCTGTTGGATGTCGCGCCGCATGACGCGCCAGTGTCGCCGCTGGGTGGCGCATTCGTGGGCAGCGTCAGCGCCATCGCCCCCATCGACCCTTACTATTCGCAGTTCTGTGGGTACAACATTTACCGTTCGTGTCCCATGGCGGTATGCCTCAAGCCGTCCGACCCCGGCGTCGGCAATGAGCTCATCTTCAACGTCACGTCGCCTTCACACTACTCCGAGACTGGTACAGAGGGATGTGTGGCCAGCCTGGTGACCAGCAGTGACTACTCGACAGTCGACAAGGCGGTAAGCAAGAAATGTGCATGTGCATGTGGCAGCGCCAATCGCAATGGTCGCAGGAATAGGAAGGGACTCCTGGAGGGGGGGGGGGACTGCGTGTGTGCACTCTCAAGTGCTGACAGCTCGGGACCGGGGTTGTTCTCTATCTTGACCATTTCAAACACATGGCCACCCCTTTGCGCAGTCAAGCTCTGCGTCGCAAGCCAAAGTGACGGCGAGCTATTTGTTTGTCTCCGGCTCAGTCAGCGGCGGTTACAGCGAGAGTCAGAAAGAGCAGGTGCGGTAATCAACGTGTGGTCAGAGTGATGCGCGCCACGTGTACAGCTGCCACCACCTGCCCGCAACTTGCCAGGCGCAATGAGCGCTGCCATCTTGCCGAGGATGGACTCACACACACACACACATACACACACTAGCAAGCACACACGCATGTGCGCCCACACACAAGCACGCGCCACCATGAAGCATGCTTCACCTTCTTCCTGACATCTGCATGGCATGTCAACTTACGCAGGTGGCCAAGAAATCGATGAGCACCTTCATAGGTAAGAGTCCTTCCAAGTAAGGGTCTGAGCTACTAGCATCAACTAGTATCGACTTTTGCATGCGCGTGTTGCCAAACCAAATTCTGGCCATGATTTTTTTTAATACAAATCTGACTGTCGGTAATTATGAGAGTGGATCTACCCCATACCTATTATGATCAAAATCGATTCAGTCAATTCAACGCCTGAATCGACTCGACTCTCACTGGTGCAAACTAACTTGAGTCTTGGCCCTTATCATTCGCAGCCTTCAACTGCTACGTGCGGACGGTCACTGTGAAGGACACTGCGGACGACGGCCCGCAACTGACGTCTAATTTCAAGAATGACGCGCTCCTGCTCGGCAATTTTCCAGAGAATGACGACGTGAGTGCCCTCTGCAGGTTAAACGGGTTTAGGCAGGCAGACATTACTACACCTACGCCACTGCAACTGCTTCAATTGAACTGCGGCGATGGTTCAGTGATCCTCCTGCAAGTCGTATACCGCTCAGGGCCGGATTTCACACTTCCCAGAAAACTAACTCCTACTTAGTGGCAGAGGGCGCCGAGAGGTGCGTTGGAATGATCCTGCTATGAGCATCACAGCAGCATGCGCTGCGTGAACTCCCGTTGTGCATTGTGCCTGGTATGAGCGGTCAAACAAAGCCGGAAAACAGCCGGAAAACAAACAATCGACACAACCCTTCCCAGGGGCACAGGCGGATTTGCAATGTAGCTGTTGCAATGCAACTGTTGCGATGCAACTGTTGCAATACGTGACCACAGACTGCAACTGTTGCGATGAAACTGTTGCGATACATCACCACAGACTGCAACTGATGTGCATCAGCGTCGGTGACACTCATGTGCCCCCCCCCCTCCCCTCTGCCCCTGCCCCCCCTGTCACCTTCCCCCCGCAGTACCTCATCGACTTCATCAGCCGCTACGGTACGCATTTTGCAAAAGCATTCAACGTGGGGGGCGCCTACTCATACTCGGCATCTTACGCATCGTCCGCCACCGTCAAGGAGGGCAACAGTGCGTGGAATATGGACGCAGAAATCGGTGCGTTGTATTTAATTGTGTTTGCCTATGATGATGTGTTCATGAGCTCTTCGCCAGGGGCTCCCGCCCTGGCGCCGCTCGATGGCGGACAACCGGGACAACTGCGCTTGGTACTGGGCGGCTGAAAATCTGGAAATTTACCCTGATCGCCTCTGACGCACAGCGCTACTGGTGAACTGGTCCTGATGGGGCGAGGCTATGTGGCAGATGGGGCAGCGGTACGATGGAGAGCACGATGCACGATGGCGAGAATTGCGGCGAGCATGCACCCCCTCTCACAACGATCGGAACTCAAGCAGATTGCGGCCCCTAATGGTTTACTGTGCCTGGATGGAAGAGAGAGACGGATGGCGAGAAATTGAGAAACATGGGAAGCGAGGCACATGCGGCTAGGCTTTGTGAGGAGGTTGCGGCGCAGGGGTTCCCTGCCCCAAGGCGCAGATTATTAGATGGCGACGCGATCGATGCTCCAGCCGTGCGGCATTGGGCGAGGCGAGGCCCCACCAGCGGGCGGGCACCATAATGGAGATGGCGGCTAAGAACGGGGAATGCGGCTACCGGGGATGAGGCTACGGGTTATGCATGCCAGGGGACGGCGGACAAGGCTAATGCGTCACGGCGCATGGGTAAAGAACGGGGAATGAGGCTACCGGAGCTGGCGGGCGCGGCGCGCGCACGGCGCGCGCGGCGCATGGGGGTTGCATGGCGGCGCTCTGCGCGTGCATGCATGTAGGAGATTGCTGGCGGGCATGGAGGAGCTTGCTCGAGGGCAAACAGGAGATTGCTCGCGGGCGTGGAGGAGATTGCAGGCGGGCATGGAAGCGGATGGCGAGAAATTGAGAAACATGGGAAGCGAGGCACATGCGGCTAGGCTTTGTGAGGAGGTTGTGGCGCAGGGGTTCCCTGCCCCAAGGCGCAGATTATAGATGGCGCAGCAATCAATACACTAGCCGTGCGGCATGGGGCGAGGCGAGGCCCCACCAGCGGGCGGGCACCATAATGGAGATGGCGGTTAAGAACGGGGAATGAGGCTACAGGGAGAGGATACGGGTTACAGATGCCAAAGGGGACGGCGGAACAAGGATCAGCCATAGGTGTCACGGGGAATGGCTAAAGAACGGGAATGAGGCGGGTGGTACGGGTGCTGGCGCGCATGGAGCGCGGCGCGGCGCATGGAGATCGCATGGCGGCGCCCATGCATGGACGAGATTGCTGGCGGGCATACAGGAGATTGCTGGCGGGCATGGAGGAGATTGCTGGCGGGCATACAGGAGATTGCTGGCGGGCGTGGAGGAGATTGCTGGCGGGCATGGAGGAGATTGCTGGAGCCAATGGCGGCGGCGGGACTAGTAGTAGAACACAGGCGCACACCAACAATGCGTTGCTGTCACTACCTGGGTGGTATAGGGTGGATCTGGGGGCCCAGTGTCCTGTCTAGGTCCAGTGCGTGCGCGCGTGTGGGGGTTTACCCTCACCCCTACCAGGTAGCCAGCCAGTTTCCCACTGAAACTGAGTTTAAGGTGTCGGGCGCTAGCGCCGACACCGGTCTTATACATCATTACTGGTGTCACACAGACTGTAATATCCATCATCGATGATGATATGATGGGTTTTACAGTCGTGTGTGACGCATCTACAGGCAGCGTATTCGACCTTTGCTCGGCGTCTATGTAGAGTTGTACAAATGCACCATGTTGAAGGGAGACATTGGACAGGTATACCCCAAAGCTGGTCGAATGTAATTGGAGGCGGGGCAGTGATCCCCCTGCAAGCCGTATGCCGCTTGGGGCCGGATTCCGCATTTCCCAGAAAACCACCCCACACTTGGTGGGAGAGGGCGTGGAGGGGTGCGAAAACTCTCGCCGAGAGCAGCACAGCGGCATGTATTGCGTGAACAGTCGTTGTAAATCGCGTCTGGTATCAGCGGTCAAAGCTGCTTGAGCCAGGAAATAATTCATAACTAAAACTCTCCCCAGGGACACTGAGGCGGGGGCGTCTGAGCCAAGATGGATGGGCATTGCGCAAGTGGGCTGAGGTGATCGCCGTGTGTGTGTGTGTGTGGGGGGGGGGGGCATTTGTGAGGCCAAGGTGGGTTTGGGTGGGCCAGATCGGCATGAGCGAGTGCGTGTGAGTGGACGGGGCGTGTGCACCTGCATGCACGTGACCCAGGCGGGCCGTGACGTGCATGGATGCGTGCCCTCGCGCGCGCAGGCGCGTCTGTGGGGGGCGCCTTCAGTGCCAAGGCCAGTTCCAGTGGCGCAAGCTCCTCGAGTGTCAGCGTCGGGGGAACGTCCGTCGACATCAAGTTGTTGGCCTTCCCGCCCTCCAACAACATGTCTCTTACCGGGGGGAAGCCCAACGAAGACTGGTGAGTCATCGCCACGCAGTGTTTCCGTTGGCCGACCTGCAACCCAAAAAAGTGCACTGTCAGGGGGGACCTGGCCCTACCACGCCGGAGGCGGCGCCTCAGGTGGCGCCTCAGGCGGCGCCTGTACTTGCGCGGATCAGGCGGCGCCTCAGGCTGGCCCTACCCCCCGCTGAGCCCCCGACCCCGAATCTTTCAATAACTTCATTTGTTGGAATGTTGTGTTGCGTTTCCAAATCGCTGGAAACACAATCTCACTGTCTGCCGTGCTGCGCTGCGTGCGCCCTTGCAGGATCGCTGGCGTGACCTCTCTCCAGACCGTCTCGATCACCGGCTACAACTTGCTCACCAGCATCGACAGCCTACTCGACGTCAACCGCTACGCGCGCCTGTGGGTCGGCCACCCGAGCGCAACGGTCCAGGCCGCCCGTGAACGCATCGAGTACGCATTTACCAACTGCGAGAAGCTGGGGCTGTGCTCGAAGACCGACCGCACGTGCTCCGAGGGCATGTATGCGAGCAAGGGGGCCGACTCACCTTCCCCCGGTGGGTTTCCAAGTTTTACTTAACGCGCCAGAGGAATCCGGGGTGTGAGTCAAGGCCTAGCTAGACTAGAAGTCTAGGCAGGCTCTACCAGGAGAGCCCGCACAAGTGTCAGCCTACAAGCTTTCCTGGTGGGTTTTGTATGTCGAGCCAGCCCCCCCCCCTCCCGCGTGTGCACTCGCCCCCCACCCCGCCACCCCACCCCTGTCCATTCTGCTGACCCCCCCCCCCCCTCCGCCTCCCCCTTTCTTTACCCAGGCTGCCAGAGCTGCTTCTCAAGCGGTCCCACTTGCAACCCCAAGGGCACTACGTCGTGCACCATCACCAGCTGCGTGTGCAAGGCCGACTGGGGCGGCGTCAATTGCGAGACGGACCTGAACCCGCTCGCAACGTGCAAGCAAAGGCTGGGACCGAACGAGGTCATATACACCGGCGAGTACCTGTGCTCCGCCAACAAGCGTTACTTTGTGAGTATGCGTGCATGCGCATGCATGCGCGTGCACCGTTGCAGGGGTGGAAGAAGTGGTGTGGTGACTTCATTCAATCGCACGCTAATATGCGCAACGCTACAAAATAAGAGTCATCGTGCCACATCGTGGCGTGGTGTGGTGGCCGCACAGCTGCAGCACATGACGGCTTCGGCCTACGGACTGCAGCTACGGCACGAATCGCGGGGCACTTCAGTGACCTGCATGGAGGGTCTCCATGCAGGGCGAATCTTACTTGCATGAGACACATGACGACGGAGGTGCACTGGCAGCAAGCGCCCTCGCAGCGCAAGCGCCATGCATGGAGGCTGGCGGCATGTCGGGCGTGCGCCACATGATGAACGGAGGAGGAGGAGGGTGGCCAGGCTGGCTGCCCGAACTGAGACGCATGGCGCGACCAGATGTACTAGAGCTAGTGGGATGGACACAGTCAATGTGTATCCACTGAGTGGACTAGTGCGGGTGATCGTATCTGCCTGCCTCAGGGATTGAGTGCGCAAGCACAAGTCTAATACGCCATTAAAGGCGTCCAACAAGACTGTAAAATCGACCATGCACACCGCTGAGAATAGCTCGCGCCTGATCTGATCCTGCTTACCGCGTTCTCACCGCTCTTGCCCCCCACCCCCACCCCACTCCACACACCATGCAGCTTGTGGTGCAGGGCGACGGAAACTTGGTGCTTCGCAAGGACAACCCGTATAACGGCACGCCGTATTGGAGCTCCCGCACCGATTATAATGACGGCACTTCGTTTGCTCTTCGCATGGGCGTAGATGGCAACCTCGCGTTGTTTCGCTTGAACGGCAATCAGCCGTGGATTCTTGTTTGGAGTACCAATACGGAGGGTTTCCCCTTTTATGCGATGATTCAGCAGCAGGGCAGTCTGCTTGTTATTGATTCCGTTGACAGAACTGTCAGGTCGTACCCGGTGAGCGGCCATAACTTCATTATGTGATTACATAATCAAGAAAATCAGGGAAAAGGAAATGAACTTGCTCGGTTTTTTTACAAGGGTCTTGGGTACTGAAATAGTACTGGAGATGGCGGCAAAGAACGGGGAGTGAGGCTTGAGGTGCTGCTGGGCGCGGCGCGCGTGGCGCATGGAGATTGCATGGCGGCGCTTTGTGCGTGCACATGCATGGAGGAGATTGCTGGCGGCGGGCATGGAGGAGATTGCTGGTGGGCATGGAGGAGATTGCTGGAGCCAACGGCGGCGGTGGGACTAGTAGTAGAACACAAGTGCGCACCTACCTACCCGGACGAATGCTTAGCTGTCAATACCTGGGTGGTATAGGGTGGATCTGGGGCCTAGTGCCCTGATCTAGACCGAATGCGCACTCGCATGTGCGGGGTTGCCGTCACCCCTACCAGGTAGCCACTTTCAGTCTAGGTGTCGGACGCTAGCGCCAACACAGGTCTCATACATCAAACTTCATTACTGATGTCACACAAACTGTAATATTGCTGGAGTGGCATTGGTGTGCCATCGAAAGTGAAACCTCAGTTTTGCGGTTTCGACATCTCAATTCTCAGTCCCCCCACCCACATGGTGCAGTTCTGTGCGTGCGCGTGCTTGTATCGGAGGATGGGGGTCAGCGACAGACAGGGGGCAACGAAAAGACCAAGGGCAGCTGCGCCATAGTGAGACGCTCAGACACAGTTCGCGCACTCGCGTTCTCCAAGGCCTAACAAGCAACGCATGGCAGCTCGTGGGTAACAGTAGTGTGTAACATAAGTCGTAATATCCATCAGGCGATGCATATGCCACGACGAGACAGGGCCTACCGTCTAAATTGGCAGCTCCCTCTCAATCCCACGCCCGTGCGGTGCATAGTGTTTTCTGTTCACCGCGCGCAACAGCGTGTTTGCACGTGCGGGTGTGATGATAATTCGATTGGATCGCTAGATCCTAGATCCTGGGTGTGGAGCTTGCATTGTGGTGCTGCTTGCTTGGCGCCCGCCACTACGTGGTTGGCGCTACCGTGGGCTACTTTTGTAGCTTGAACTTTTTGGTGGGCCTTGTGCCTGCTCTCTTAAGTCCCGTTGGAGCTTTGGAACCGAACGTGTGACCGCTGGCAGTGGATTGTAAAACTCTCATCATCCTATTGAGGGAGAGGGAGGATTGTCACTACCCAGAGAAGCTGGTCTAGGGTTTAAACCTAGAACCCTATGGTAGCTAGTCTCGTTAGGCAGCTCCCTCAATCCCACGCCCTGAGGGTGCGCACTGTAAACTGTAAACTGTAAACAGAGAAGCTGGTCTAGATATGCCGCCCACCCCCACCCCCCTGTGCTTCCGGTCTATCGCCAACGGCGTTCAACAGGCGGTAATAATGAGTTCACCGATGGGCAGCTCACCGCCTAAATCGCAACAAGTTCGGCAAAGAAGTGTGAAATTTGCTTTACTTTCCCACTTGTTCGCCAAAATCGGCAAAAAAAACGAGAGGCAATTCAGGATTTTCGCTGGTGGCCAGGCGGTAGGTTTTAATTCACCTGCATCAATTGAGGAAGCACTGCCCCCTCCCCCCGTCATCATCGTGCCACAGCTCCGCTCTCCTCCCCTCCCCCCCCCGCTTGCCATCAAACCCTATACGTTTGGTACTGGGCGGCTGAAAATCTGGAAATTTACCCTGAGCGGCTGTGACGCACAGCGCTACTGATGAACTGGTCCTGATGGGGCGAGGCTATGTGGCAGATGGGGCAGCGGTACGATGGAGAGCACGATGCACGATGGCGAGAATTGCGGCGAGCATGCACCCCCTCTCACAACGATCGGAACTCAAGCAGATTGCGGCTCCTAATGGTTTACTGTGCCTGGATGGAAGAGAGAGACGGATGGCGAGAAATTGAGAAACATGGGAAGCGAGGCACATGCGGCTAGGCTTTGTGAGGAGGTTGCGGCGCAGGGGTTCCCTGCCCCAAGGCGCAGATTATTAGATGGCGACGCGATCGATGCACCAGCCGTGCGGCATGGGGCGAGGCGAGGCCCCACCAGCGGGCGGGCACCATAATGGAGATGGCGGCTAAGAACGGGGAATGCGGCTACCGGGGATGAGGCTACGGGTTATGCATGCCAGGGGACGGCGGACAAGGCTAATGCGTCACGGCGCATGGGTAAAGAACGGGGAATGAGGCTACGGGAGCTGGCGGGCGCGGCGCGCGCATGGGGGCTGCATGGCGGCGCTCTGCGCGTGCATGCATGTAGGAGATTGCTGGCGGGCATGGAGGAGCTTGCTTGAGGGCAAACAGGAGATTGCTCGCGGGCGTGGAGGAGATTGCAGGCGGGCATGGAAGCGGATGGCGAGAAATTGAGAAACATGGGAAGCGAGGCACATGCGGCTAGGCTTTGTGAGGAGGTTGTGGCGCAGGGGTTCCCTGCCCCAAGGCGCAGATTATAGATGGCGCAGCAATCAATACACCAGCCGTGCGGCATGGGGCGAGGCGAGGCCCCACCAGCGGGCGGGCACCATAATGGAAATGGCGGTTAAGAACGGGGAATGAGGCTACAGGGAGAGGATACGGGTTACAGATGCCAAAGGGGACGGCGGAACAAGGATCAGCCATAGGTGTCACGGGAAATGGCTAAAGAACGGGAATGAGGCGGGTGGTACGGGTGCTGGCGCGCATGGAGCGCGGCGCGGCGCATGGAGATCGCATGGCGGCGCCCATGCATGGACGAGATTGCTGGCGGGCATACAGGAGATTGCTGGCGGGCATGGAGGAGATTGCTGGCGGGCATACAGGAGATTGCTGGCGGGCGTGGAGGAGATTGCTGGCGGGCATGGAGGAGATTGCTGGAGCCAATGGCGGCGGCGGGACTAGTAGTAGAACACAGGCGCACACCAACAATGCGTTGCTGTCACTACCTGGGTGGTATAGGGTGGATCTGGGGGCCCAGTGTCCTGTCTAGGTCCAGTGCGTGCGCGCGTGTGGGGGTTTACCCTCACCCCTACCAGGTAGCCAGCCAGTTTCCCACTGAAACTGAGTTTAAGGTGTCGGGCGCTAGCGCCGACACCGGTCTTATACATCATTACTGGTGTCACACAGACTGTAAGATCCATCATCATCATCATCATCATACGTGCGCATGTATCCAGAGAGCGGACACTGCGGCGCGTCGATGGTGGGTTTGTTGCGGACATGGGATGCCGTCTCCCTCCTGGACCCCCCCCCCCTCCGCGGTGGCGGCGGCAGCAGCAGCGGCGGCGGCAGTGCTGCTGGCTGCAACGGCGGCTGTGGCTGCGATTGTGCATCCGCACCGCTGCTTTGGGAGCTTATTAAAACAGATGGACACACACACCAGCCAACAGTCAACTCGGCACCCGCATATACACACGCGCACACACAGGGGCTCGATTAACGGAGGCGCGTTCTCGTCGCCGAGCCCTGGACCCTGCAATGCGGCGCTGCTGGTGACTAGGATCTCCGTGCCGCTGACGAGCGGGATAAAATACGACTGGCCTGGCTCCTGCTAGACTGTCCCTCGGTGGAAACTACAGGAGCGGCTTGCCCGGCTCTGTCATGGCTTGGCGAGCAGCCGCGGCGCTGCCGCGACCCGTGCTGGGAGACGGCCCTTATCCTCCTCCCATGCAGGACGCCATGCGGCACCGATCTCGACGAGTTGATCGACGAGCGGAGGAGCTGGCGCCCGTCAATGCATGCTGGACATCGGTCAAGATGGCTGCTCGTGGGGGCGAGCTACCATCAGGGCTTCAGCGGTGGTGACCGCCGAGGCAACAACAGAGTTTATCCGCTTCACCATCGCAGCGTTTGTCACCGCGCTCACCCTCGGGGGCACTCGTCTGCCGGTGACTGGCGTCGGCATTGGTCTTCAGGCAGCCTGCCATGACGACTCTGTTTGCCCAGGCCCCCCTGGAGGGTGGGACCTGGCCATGCATGACGCATGGGGCGCAGGCAGAGCCCCATGCATGGAGTTGGACAACCATGCACCATGCCAGGCGGGGACTTTTCTGCTTCAGCGCCGCCAGTCGGCACAGCCGGCGTGGTTGGCCTCAAAGGCCAGGAGGAGGACGGTCCTTTCCTATACGCTCCTTGCCAGACATGTCCCTCAGGGACTTGTTTGGGTCTAAACTAGCCGGCGGGAGCGGTAGTCTAGACGGCAGGTAACCGGCTGGTGGCTATCGTCCTTCACAGGGCGGTGGCACTAGGACTAGTGTTGTCTTAGCTGGAATGCCATGTAACTGTAACTGTAACACACAGAACGCGGCCCTCACGTCCCACACCAGTGTGACTCCCTGCGGCGGTGGCGTGACATGCGTTCACACACACGAGGTCCCCGCACCTACCTGCAAGAAGCAGACCAGCTGGTTGTGTGGCACCACACAGGGGGGCGTTTGAGTGCGGCGTCTCCAGGCGGTCGCAGGCGCGCGTGTGTGTGTGTGTGTGTGTGTGTGTGTGTGTGTGTGTGTGTGTGTTACAACAGCCCCTTCCCCTACCCCAAGCTGCACAGAAGTGGTGGAGGTGCGTTGCGGCGTTACAAAATGGCATCGCTTGGTCACACCCGCTGCCCCAACGCGGACAGCTCGCGAGCGCCCCGACTTCCTGATTTCCGCCCACTTCTCCTACAGCACGCCCTGGACATGCGTCACCGCGGCGTCCACGCCGCCGCGGGTGTTAGGCTGGTGCGCTGCGTGGCCTCACGGGCTCTCCAAGTAGAGCTCCCCTAGATGTGTAGTCTAGGCCTCAAGTCACGCCTCGGGGTCCTCCGGGTCCAAGTCCACACATTTTACGCCATAAAAAACAAATGCAGCGCCCCGCGTCCTGTCGCTCGCTTTCGAAACCCAACTAACGCACCCGCTCTTTACACCACACAGCCGCACTCGCTCTTTATACCCGAACATTTGTTTACACCTCATACCTACCCGACACGGCTGTACACCTTATACCGTATTGATCAGAGGATTTGGTGAAACACCATTTGGTAAATTTTGAAATTTTGCGTTTTGATTGTGCCAAAAATCCATGTTTGATAATGTCTGGCTGATGCATTAATGCTTGCAGACACATGTTTGGTAAACAAAAATCGGAGAGTTTTTTTTCCAGGCAGGATCGCGTTACACGCAACCCCTACAGAGGGCGTTCATCAGCAGGCGGCTCACGCCCAACCTGCTGTTGGGGCTTGCCCTGATGGACGCGCTTATCATCTCAAGCCACTCAACTCCACCGGGCTCGACGCGCCAGCCACCGCGTTTGTTTACACGCCCGGCACGGGTGCTGCTGCTGCTGTGGCGGCTGCGCCAGCGGCTGCGGCTGCTAGCAGCGCTGCGCGTGCGGCTACCCTGTCCTCCCTCTGCTGTGCCTGCTGCTCCCAAGACACCCTGAGGCGGTCAAAGGCGGCCTGCATGCCGTCCTCATCTCCGCTGCCCTCATCCTCCGAGGTGTGTCCGCTCTTCTCCCCCTCCTCCTCTGTCTCCTCTTCCTCCTCCTCCCCAGTAGCGCCACCAACGCTGCTCCCAGCGCCGCCAGCAGCAGCTCCACCAGCTCGTCCACCGCCGCGCCCGCCGCCCGCCACTTCGACCACGTCCGCCAGGTCCCACGCGCGTGTCCCGCGCCCGCGCCCGCCCCCGCGCCCGCGCCCGGGGGCAGGGGGCGGAGGGTTGGCTGCACCTACTCTTGCTAGAGCACGCCCCGCCGCCGACAGCTGCTCCCTGTGCGCGTCGCTGCGGGTGGAGTGGCTGCGGTTGGAGTGGCTCCGGACGGCCCAGCCGCCGTCGCGTCACCGCCGATCACCGCACGGAGAGCGTGCAGCATCTTCTCCATGCCCTCCTCACCGGCATCGTTGGTGTCGCGGGGGCCCGGCGTCTCCTCCTCCTCAAACGTCTCCTTCTCCTTCGGGAACAGCAGCCCCTGCTGTGGCAGCGCGACCGCCTCCATCCACATGGTCTGCTCCCAGCAGCTGGCCATGTCTGCAGTCTCTTGTCCTGGTGTTATCCCAGCAGAGGTTGAATTCCAGCGGCTGTCCAGAGTGGCTGTGGCTGTGGCGGCACAGGCGGAGTGAACCTGTCCGAACCCTCCAACGGACAAACCTTAAAACCGACTTTTCTGGGTCTTCAAAACGTCACGATCGCTGATGAACCTCAGTGCCACGGCTGAGAACGCGGTCACGATTGCTGCCGCCGGTGCCATCCCTCCACTATTACAGCTGCTAGGACCCGGCTATGCATCCTCGGTGCAGGCACATGCGGCAGCTACACTGAGGCGTCTCGCTAGAAACGCTGAGAATGCTGTCATCTTTTCTGCTGCCGGTGCCGTCCCTCAAGTGGTGCAGCTTCTGGGGCCTGGCTCTACGGCTGGGGTGCAGGAGAATGCGGCGGGAGCACTTTGAGACACCTCGCTGCAAACGCCGGGGACGCGGCCTCCATTGCTGCCGCCGGTGCCATCCCTCCGCTCGTGCGGCTTCTGGGTCCAGGCTCTTCAGCTGAGGTGCAGAAGCTTGCAGCAGCAACACTGGCTTGTCTATCTTTGACGGCTGACAACGCGGTCACCACTGCTGGCGCCGGTGCCATCCCGCCACTGGTGGACTGCTGGGGCCTGGCTCTCCAGCACCGGTGCAGCAGAATGCAGCTGGGGCGCTGTCGATGCTCGCTCTGAATGCTGGCAACGCGGTCTCCATTGCTGCCGCCGGCGCAATCCCTCTGCTGGTGCAGCTGCTGCGGCCTGGATATGTGGCGGAGAAAAATGCAGCAGAAGCTCTGAAGAAACTTGCTCAAACCAGTGCCGCGAACCATGCGGCCATTGTCGCTGCCGGAGGCCTTGCTGAGCAGCTGCTGGGGATGGGTATCTGACTGTCCAGCTGACGCACCGACTTGGATGGGGCAGTGCCTTTCCATCCAGATTCTACGTGGCTGCGCTGTCATGAGCCCCAAAGCGGATGCTGTAATCTCACTGATGATGGATCGCACTCGATAAGGGGCGCTCGACGACGATGCTGCTAGAGCCAGTGCTATCAGAGGGTGTTATGGTGGTTCTCGTACAAACCTACAGGAGCCCTTGAGCTCCTGTTTGCCCCGCTGACACAAGCTAGACAGAGCACGATTCCCTGCAGGGGTCTGAACCCTCAAAGCAAATGCCGACCTGATGCCGACCATGCCATCGAGACGATAGATAGCCGCACACATGATGATGAGAGTTTTACAATCCACTTCTGGCGGTCACACGTACGGTTCCAAAGCTCCAGTGGGACTTGGAGAAACAAGGCTCAAGGCCCACAAAAGGTCAAGCTACAAGTAGCCCACGGTAACGCCATCCACACTTGGTGGCGGGCGCCAAGCAAGCAGCACCACTGTGCAGGCTGCACACCCAGCCCCTCAAATGGCCAGAGGGCGGACCCAAGGTATAAAACCATGAAGGGACCAAAAAAGCCCTCCCCCAGACCACCGGAAGCGGGGCTAGTAGCACACCCGCCGCAGCACTCTACTCAGCGACCACACCGCACCCGCCACCGCACGCGTGTGGCGCCACCTCCCCTTCAAAAACACCCCCAGAGGGAATGCCATCTAGCAAGCAGGTGCAGGCACCCGCTCGCCGTCAACGACGAGGCGCGCGCGGTGGAACTGCGCCCGCTTCCCCGCAACCTTGGCGGCGAGGAAAGCGGGCCACAGCGCCTGGTGCTGCGCCTCCTCGCGGTCACTGAGGACGTCGAAGACTGCAGTCGAGTCCACGCAGCGGCGCAGCTCGTGGCGCCAGCGCACGACAGTGTCGGCCACGGCGTCAGACGCCACGGTGAAGAGCACACGCAGCACACCGCCCCCGCGTGGCTCCACGCCGATGCCCCCGACGGCAGGCTTGGCGTTGAGGAGCGACGCGGACACGACGCCACCATCAGGCGGCTCCCGCCGGCCGGTGCCGCCGTAGAGGAAGCGCACGACATCCGTAGCCAGGTGGACGGGCAGGCTGGTGCCGTCCTCGGCAGCTGCAGCGATCCGCTCCGCCGCCGCCGCCGTCGCCTCCTCTTCATGATGATGAGAGTTTTACAATCCACTTCTGGCGGTCACACGTACGGTTCCAAAGCTCCAGTGGGACTTAGAGAAACAAGGCTCAAGGCCCACAAAAGGTCAAGCTACAAGTAGCCCACGGTAACGCCATCCACACTTGGTGGCGGGCGCCAAGCAAGCAGCACCACTGTGCAGGCTGCACACCCAGTCCCTCAAATGGCCAGAGGGCGGACCCAAGGTATAAAACCATGGACCAAAAAGCCCTCCCCCCTCTTCATCCATCCGCCTGCCACCGCCCGAGAGGAACCAGTTGGCGCCGCGTGCCACCGGGATGGACAGCACGAAGCTGCGGCGCAGCGACGTGTCGCCCACACGCGCAGGCAGCCCCCCCCGGCGGGAGGGGCCGCGCGCAGATGCGGCACGCGTGGCGCCCGACGCAGGCCGCTCCGTCGCCAGCCCCCCCCCCGCCGACGCCACAGGGGCGGCAGCAGCAGCGGGCCGGGCAGGCTGAGCAGCCTCGGCAGCAGGCGCAGCGCGGGGCGCCGCACTGTGGGCCGCATGGCCGGCCCGCGCGCGGGCGGGCTCTGCATGCGGCATCTGCATGGGCGCCCCAGGGACGCGGCTCACCAGGAGGCTCACCACATCCACCAGGGACGCAATCTGTTGCGCCTGCGCCTGCACCACAGCGAGCACCCCCGCAAGGGCACCGCTATGGCCGGCGTCGGCAACCTGTGGCGCGCCCACCTGCGTCGGCGCATTCTGTGGCTGGGCGCGCGCCCTCGCCTCCCTGTCCAGCAGCCCCCCTACCAGGCGTCTGATGTCTGCCTGCCCCGCGCTGAGGGCGCGGAGGGCGTCTGTGGTGTCGGCCGAGGCCGAGATGTGGTTGCTGGCGTCGCCATGCAGGTGTTGCGCAGCCTCCGCGTATGTGGCTGCCCCCCGCGCCCCATGGAGCGCCGAAAGCTGTGTCTGTGTCGCATCCACGCACGCGCGGTGGCGTGGCGGGGAGTCTGAGCCGGGGGAGCCGCTGCTCACTGGTGATTCTGTGGTGGTGGCCGCGCGGGCGACGAGTGCGCCGGCGGCCGCACTGTGTTTGCGCGCCTAGAGCGCGTCATGAGTCATGGGAGCAACACAGCACAGAATCCAGGCGCCACCATTGCCGCAGCACCATGAACTCCACCACCGATGCCTCGGGTGCCAGGCAAAATCCCAACAACAAATGCTTCGCGGTAGATGGGCGCGATGTTGCAAAGTGTTACTACTCGGTCCCCACTGGGTCCCCCTTCCTGGCCCTATGCGGCAGTGGTTCCGTTCAGGATTTTGGAAAAGGATGGCTCAACCCGGGCCTCACGCTCGATTCGCCAACCTTAACCCGACCCGAGGCGAATTTAGGCGGAAAAGTGTGAAATGCCATTTCACACTTTCCCGGGTCGGAATTCGCGGAATCTCAACCCGACGCGCCAGCCCAAATCGGCCAATCTCAATCCGAAAGTGCACTTTGTCGGGTTGCGGGGTGGCTAACGGAAACACTGCTATGCGAACAGCTCACGGAAGCCTCGGACCATCACTACGCCCTCCCTTACTGCGTCCGCCCCTGCCCACTACCAGAACTACCGCACACCCTGCGCACGCGTTACCGCGGCGTCCACGCCGCCGCGCCCGCGGGCGGTGTGGAGCCCCCGGCAGCAGCAGCAGCGAGTGGGCTGCGCTGCACGCCACCGTCGCAGCCGCCGCAGCCGCCCGCGGCAGCCCCCCCCCCAGCAGGGGCGTCACCAGTGGTGGCGCCGCCAGCGGGCGCGGCCACCACGCCTTCGCGCTCGTCGTACACGCGCCGCGACTCGAGGTAGTACTGGGACGGGTGGTTGACGCCAGTGTCGGCCGACGCCCCCTGGTGCAGCCCCTCGAACGCGAGCTGGCACGCAAGCTGGAAGTGCCCGCCCGCCTTCTTCGCCATCGCCTCGTCGATCTTGGCGCTGTTGCACCTGGGGTGGGTGTGTGGGGACGGGGGCAAGCGTGTCAGTTGGTGGCTGCGCGTCGGTTGGGTGTTGCAGTTGGGTGTTGCAGTTGGGTGTTTCGGTTTGGTGTTGCCGTTGGGTGTTGCGGTTTGGTGTTGCAGTTGGGTGTTGCGGTTTGGTGTTGCAGTTGGGTGTTGCGGTTTGGTGTTGCGGTTTGGTGTTGCGGTTTGGTGTTGCAGTTGGGTGTTGCGGTTGGGTGTTGCGGTTGGGTGTTGCCGTTGGGTGTTGCCGTTGGTTGTTGCGGTTGGGTGTTGCCGTTGGGTGTTGCGGTTGGGTGCTGCGGTTGGGTGTTGTGGTTGGGTGTTGTGGTTGGGTGCTGCAGTCGGGTGTTGCGGTTGGGTGTTGCGGTTGGGTGTTGCGGTTGGGTGTTGCGGCTGGGTGTTGCGGTTAGGTGTTGTGGCTGGGTGTTGCGGTTGGGTGTTGCAGTTGGGTGCTGCGGTTGGGTGTTGCGGTTGGGTGTTGCGGTTGGGTGTTGCAGCTGTGTGTTACGGTTGGGTGTTGCGGTTGGGTGTACGTGTGTACAGGCATCCTCACAACACACACACACACACGGCCCCTGGCTGCCCCCCCCCCCCCCGCCCCCCCCCCCCCTCCCGCGGTGCTCCTCAGCCTCAATCAGTCCTGATGACTTTCCCACCTCAAGCTCACCAGCTGCACAAGCGCAGGCTTGCCTTGTCGTTGTGCCTGTACAGGCATCCTCACAAAGCACCCCCTCCCTCGAGCCCTGGCTGCGCACATCAACACACCCGCATGGCCCGCAGCCCCAATCAATCCTGGAGGCCTCCTGGAGGCCTCCTCAGCCCGTGGCAAGCACAATCAGAACACCATCCATCACAGCACACGCAGAGCACCATCAGATCACGATCCGACAGGGCACCATCACAGCACCACAGGAGACTGCATCAGAGCACCCTCAAAGCGCCATCAGAGCACCATCTTCCTCACCTCAGGCTCGCCAGCTGCACGCGCAGGCTTGCCTTGTCGCGGCGCCTGTACAGGCATCCTCACAACACACATACACACACACACACACACACACATACGGCCCCTGGCTGTCCCCCCCCCCTGCCCCTCTTCTGTGGCCCTCAGCCCCAATCAGTCCTGATGACTTCCCCACCTCCGGCTCACCAGCTGCGCGCGTAGGCTTACCTTGTTGTTGTGCCTGTACAGGCATTCTCACAAAGCAACCCCTCCCTCGGGCCCTGGCTGCGCACATCAACACACCCGCGTGGCCCTCAGCCCCAATCAATCCTGGAGGCCTCCTCAGCCCGTGGCAAGCACGATCAGACCACCATCCACCACAGCACACGCAGAGCACCATCAGATCAGCATCCGACAGAGCACCATCACAGCACCAAGGGAGACCGCATCACAGCACCCTCAAAGCACCATCAGAGCACCAGCTTCCTCACCTCAGGCTGGCAAGCTGCCCGCCTTGTCGTTGTGCCTGTACAGGCATCCTCACAACACGCACACACACACACGGCCCCTGGCTGCCCCCCCCCCCCTTGCCCCTCTTCTGTGGCCCTCAGCCCCAATCAATCCTGGTGACTTCCTCACCTCAGGCTCGCCAGCTGCGCGCGTAGGCTCGCCTCGTCGTTGC
Source organism: Chlamydomonas sp. UWO 241 (assembly GCA_016618255.1). Taxonomy (NCBI): domain Eukaryota; kingdom Viridiplantae; phylum Chlorophyta; class Chlorophyceae; order Chlamydomonadales; family Chlamydomonadaceae; genus Chlamydomonas; species Chlamydomonas priscui. The sequence continues at coordinate 531,527 of VFSX01000051.1, forward strand.
GGCGGTACGGGCACCCGTGGTGGTCGTCTGGCCCGCCCGCCATGCGGATGATCGTGACGCAGTTGTGCGCGGTGTAGTCGGCCATCTGGATTGGAGGGCGAGGGGGAGGAGGGTGGGGGGGCATGCATGCGTGTGTGGCTGTGTGCGTGCGTATGTGTGGCCATGCAGATCAACAAGGCGCAGTTGTGCATCGGCCATCTGGATTGATGAAGGGTTGAGCGCAGGGCGCAGCACGGAAAGCAGCACAGCAGCAATTGTCAAGACACCTCGAGAGGCGGGGGAGCATAGGGCACACAGCACAGCACAGCACAGCACAGCACAGCACACAGCACTCCACGGCACAGGGGCACACCCCTCAACGCCCTCGCCCACCAAGTGTGGGGTGGTTTTCTGGGAAGTGAGAAATCCGGCCCCGAGTGGTTTTCTGGGAAGAGAGAAATCTGGCTTGCACGGGGATCACTGAGCACAACGGCATGCGTTGCGTGAACACCTGCTATGTATTGAGCCTGATATGAGCGGTCTACGTTGCTTGAGCCGGGAAAAGACCAATGCCGGAAATCCTTCCCACTGGGGTCACTGGCGTGCAGCGTTTTGTTTTCGGCGTTTGGAGCCGGATTTGGGAGCCATGGAGCCGAATAATCAGTCGAATGGCCCCAGAACATCATTTTGAAATCCTGAAAACAAAATCACTGCTGGCGCGTGCAGGTGTCCACGCCCACCTTTCCCTCCTTTCCGTAGTTGTGGCGGATGCCGTACGCGTACTCCTTGTCGAACTTGTCGGCCGGCGTCCTCGGCGCAAACTCCTGGCGCCAAAACACCATGGCTTCCTCGAGAGGTAGGCCGACCGACTGCGCGCACACAGCAGCAGCACGCACGCACGGTGTAAGTGTGCAGCAACAGGAATGTGCAACGCAATACACAATTTGAAGCAAGACGGCACGAGGGAAGGAAGCAGCTGGCGCCAGAGATCTGTGGCCTCCTCGAGCGGCAGGCCGACCGACTGCGCGCACGCAGCGGAAGCAGCGGCAAGCAGAAGCGGCATCAGCATCAGCAGCAGCGCGAGCGGTGTAAGCAGCGCGAGCGGTGTAAGAAGCACGACGGTCAGAGTGGAGGAAGCAGCTGCCGGAGGAGTACCATGGCCTCCTCAAGCGGCGAGCCGGCCGACTGCGCGCACGCAGCAGAAGGAGCGGCAAGCTGAAGCGGCGTCATCAGCATCAGCAGAAGAAACGGCGTCAGCGTCAGCAGGTCAGCGGTAGCAAGCAGTGTTTGAAGCAGCACGGCAGTAAGAGGGGAGCAGCTGGCCACGAAAACCGTGGCCTCCTCGAGCGGCGAGCCGGCCGACTGCGCGCACGCAGCAGAAGGAGCGGCAAGCTGAAGCGGCGTCATCAGCATCAGCAGAAGAAACGGCGTCAGCGTCAGCAGGTCAGCGGTAGCAAGCAGTGTTTGAAGCAGCACGGCAGTAAGAGGGGAGCAGCTGGCCACGAAAACCGTGGCCTCCTCGAGCGGCAGGCCGACCGACTGCGCGCAGCGGCATAGCAGAACAGGCGTCAGTATCAGCAACAGCGTCAGCTGAAGTAACAGCAGGAGCAGCAGGAGGGGAGCAGCAGCAGGAGGGGAGCAGCAACAGGAGGGGAGCAGAAGCAGCAGAAAGAGGGCAGCAGCAGGAGCAGCAGCAAGAGGGGAGCAGCAGCAAGAGCAGCAGCACAACAAGAGGGGTACAGCAATAGGAGAAGCAGCAGGCCACGCCAGCACCTGCATCTTCACCGCCATCCTCCTTGCACACACGCACGCACACACACCCACACATGTACCCCCTGCCCCCCGCACTCGCCTTAAGGAAGAGCGACAGCTGCTGCCTCCCCCCGTGCCTCAGGTGGTGCTCCTTTCGCAGCGCGCCCATCAGCGTGTTCATGCACAGCGGGAAGTGACGCGCTGACACGGCCGGTAGGTTGGTCACGTTCAGGTCGGATCGGCGGGCGCCGGCGACGGAGGCGCCAAGGTCGGGACCCAGGTAGCTGTGTGTGTGTGTGTGTGTGCGTGTGTATGTTTGTGTGAGTGTTTGCGTGTGTGTGTGAGTGTTTGCGTGTGAGTGTTTGCGTGTGTGTGTGTGTGCGTGTGTGTGCGTGTTTGCATGTGTGTTTGAGCGAACTGAAGCCTGTCCAACTCGCTGCTCACCGGGTGGACAGCCCCTCTCCACGAGCGGCTGCAGCCGCGCGTCAAGAGTCGTAGAAGAGCCACACCCTTCACTCGGAACCAACACAGGAAGGACCTAACTCCACGCAGATCGCAGCATCGCCTCAAGCAACGATTATCTGAAACCTGCCCACCTCGCTGCTCGCCGCGTCGACAGTGCCTCCACGTCCAAGTCGGTGAAGAGCTACCCTTGACCCTAACTACAAATTGAAGAGCCCTTTTAACTCGGTGCGCACAGCCCCCCCCCCCCCCAAGAGCAGCCGCAGCCGTGCGTTGAGTCGAGGAGGACCTACACCCGTGTTTCCGTTACCCAACCCGCCACCCGATAAAATACACTTTCGGGTTGAGATTTGCCGATTTGGGCTGGCGCGTCGGGTTGAGATTGCGTGGATTTCGGCCCGAAAAGTGTGAAAATTGACATTTCCACACTCTTTTCGCAAGAAATCGCCTCAGTCAGGTTTTGAGATTGGGGAATCAGCCGTGAGGCCCGGGTTGAGCCATCGTTTCCTAACTCGCTGCTCACCGCTTCGACAGCCCCTCCACGAGTGGCCGCAGCCCCGCGTGCCAACCCCAAGGTTCCGGCGCTCGACCCTGCTAAACCCCAAGTAAGGCGTCAACCCCAACCAAGTCGCCAGCTCACCGCGTGGACAGCCCCTCGACGAGCGGCCGCAGCCGCGCGTCAGAGTCGGGGAAGATCTCTCGCCAGCGGCGGTTGACGCTGGAGAGGCCCTGCAGGAGACAGGATGCGAGTGAGTGGTGGTGGTGGTGGTGGACGGGTGTGGTGGTGGGGTGTGTGTGAAGGGGGTGGGTGGGTAGGAAGAGAGGGGTCGAGGGGGCGGGTGACAGTGGCACACAGACGTGGCACACACACGTGGCACACACACGTGGCACAAACACGTGGCACACACACGTGGCACACACACGTGGCACACACACGTGGCACACACGTGGCACACACATGTGGCACACACACGTGGCACACACACGTGGCACACACACGTGGCACACACACGTGGTGTGACCTCTAACCGACCATTGACAGCCCCGCGCGGAAGTCCTGCACACCACACACACACAAACACAAACACACAACCAACCAACCAAGCGTTACACGAGGCCGTCTGCATGCACGGGCAATGCCTGTACTACTAACAGCAATACACCCCGGTAATTGTTGCGAGGTCTGACCCGTGCACTGGGATGTCTTTCGAACACCAACACACACACACACACACGTCACGCACACGTCACGCACACAAACACGCACACAGTGTGACCCAACCGACGTGTGGCATGCAGGCCCCGAGTAACCAACCATTGACAGCTCCGCGCGGAAGTCCTGCACCACACACACACACACGCACACACACACGCACGTCACACACACGAACGCGCGTCACACAAATGAACACGCACACAGTGTGACCCAACCGACGTGTGACATGCAGGCCCCGACTAACCAACCTTTGACAGCCCCGCGCGGAAGTCCTGCACCACGAGGCTCGCAAGGTCCTTCTGCCACACGTACGCCCAGCCGTCCTGGAGGTAAACCTGAGGAGGCGCGTGCGTGTGTGTGTGTGTGTGTGTGTGTGTGTGTGTGTGTGGTTTGAGGGGAGGAAGGGACCAGGGGTCCTGCACTACGAGGCTCGCGAGGTCCTCATGTCACACGTAAGTTTGGCCGTCCTGGAGGTAGACCTGAGGAGGTTCGTGTGCGTGTGTGTGCGTGTGTGCGTTGTTAATTCGTTTGAGAGGAGGAAGGGAACAGGGGTCTTGCACCACGAGGCTCGCGAGGTCCTCCTGCCACACGTACGCCCAGCCGTCTTGGAGGTAGACCTGAGGAGGTTCGTGTGCGTGTGTGCACGCGTGTGTGTGCACACGCGCGCGTGTGTGTGTGTGTGTGTGTGTATTGGAGGGAAGGAAGGAACAAGGGGTCACGGACCAGCCGACCTTGCGTTGCGCCACCAGGTCCGGCACGGCCGTGAACGGGACCATGTACACCGCATCCCTACCCCCCGCCTACCCTACGCACACACACACACCCCACACACACATAGCGTTGCGCCACCAGGTCCGGCACAGCCGTGAACACACCCTGAACACCGCACACACACCCACACCCACAAACCACCCACACGTGCGCACACACCCACACCCACACCCACACGCACACACGCTCCTTGGGTTGCGCCACCAGGTCCGGCACTGCCGTGAGCGGGACCCTGTACACCGCATCCCTACCCCCCCCCCCTACCCTCACACACATACCCACGCACACTCACCCACGCACACAACACACACACCCACGCACTACCACACACACGCACCTTGCGTTGTGCCACCAGGTCCGGCACGGCCGTGAACGGGACCCTGTACACCGCTGGCGCGCCACCGCCACCGCCGCCCCCGTCGCCCGCTGCCTCAGCGTCAGACACGAACGTCGCGAGCTGCACGCGGCGCAGCTTCTCCAGGAGCGCTGGCGTGAGCTCGCTCGGGGGGACCTGCGTTCGATTGCGATTGGTCCTTAGAAATTGTGGAGTTGAGATGGGAGGGGGGGGGGGCGCCCAAGACAAACGAGCTTCACACGCGGCGCAGCTTCTCCAGGAGCGCTGGCGTCAGCTCGCTCGGGGGGACTTGCGTTGAGTTAGAAGAGAGACACCAAGAGAGGGAAAGAGGTCGTTAGTAGGGCTGTCTAGGTGGCTTCCCACGGGAGGCGGTTAAGTAGGGTTCTGGGTGGTTGGGGCATCAGACACGAACGTCGCGAGCTGCATGCGGCACAGCTTCTCCAGTAGCGCGGGGGAGGGGAGGGGGGATGCACACCACGAGTGTGTTGTGTGGGAGCTGCTGTGTGAACAAAGTCACACGCCGCTCTTTACAGGCGCCCCCTCTTGCCATAACTCCATGTTTTCTCACCACGCACGCACACAAGCACACCCACACACCCAAGCACACCAACGCACACACCGGGGAGTAATCGAAATTCTCGCGCTGAAGGAACGCCGCGCGGTAGCCCCCCCCCCCCCCGCGTCCATGATGACACGGACACAGGCACGGACGCAGACGCAGACGCAGACACAGACAGAAACAGACACACAAGCACAGGCACACACCCACACCCAAGCACACCCACGCACACACCGGAGAGTAATCGAGATTCTCGCGCTGAAGGAACGCCGCACGGTCGCCCGCGCTCTCCAGCAGGCTCAGGAAGCGGACCTTGAAGAGCTCGCACTCCTGCAGTGATTTTTTCCATTGGGATTTTGCTTTGACCGCGTTGACGGCAGGCTCATGAAGCGGACCTTGACGAGCAGTGCAGGCACAGTGATTCGTGGTTTTGTTTTGTTTGGATTTTGTGCTTTTATTTTGTGTTTTTGTTTTGTGATTGTGTTTCTAGGACGTTGAATCGTTTCTTCTCCATTCGGATCTTGCTCTGGCTGCGTTGACAGTCGACCTCCGGTCGACCGCTTGCCCTCACATATATGGGTCGCTTGAAAGCCCTTAACAAGCTCTGTCTGGCGGGCTCATCAGACCAACAATCCACTCGGTGGGTTTAGCTGTGTTCAAGGTCAAAGTACGGCCGCAATACAGCCAAATGGCTATGTAGAGCCAAAAGCAAAAGCACCGCGCTCCTGAGTGGGCGGGCGCGCGTGCACGGGGGTAGGTTGCACCACAGCCTGCGGCCGACCTTGGCGCCCTTGCCAGAGCGCGCGTCGGCAGGGACCCAGTTCAGCGCACCACCCCCTTGTCCCCGCAGGACGCACATGGCAGGGTGCATACCCCCAGGGTAGTTTGTATGTGTGTGGATACCACCTCTCGTAAGTGATTGTTGCACCAGACTTGAGTTTAGGCGGCGGTACTGGGACTAGACGTTATTCTTTGCTGAAAAGCCGATGTTGCTGTTACTGTGTGTTTGTGTGTGTGTGTGTGTGGTGGTGGTGGTGGTGGGGGCAGCGTGCAAGGGGCACTCGCTCGAGCGCCATACGCATGAAGAGAGAGTGAGAGAGAGGGAGGTGGTGCGCATGCGTGTGTGTGTGTGCTCTTTCAGTCGCGCGTGCTCCGCACGCACTCGCCAGCGCGGAGCGCGTCTGCGTGTGAGGAACCACTTGCGCAGCTCCGGTCGAGGGAGCAGTGTGCGGGCCGCAGGGTGAAGTGGGAGATCCGGTCCCTGACCCCTGGTCCCTGACCCAAATCCCATGGACTCCAACCTCCAATCTCAGGACCCTGGAGCGAATCTACCGAGGACAGCGCACACCAAAACCAGCACAAACCATATCTCCATCACGCACATGCGTCGGGAGCCACCTTCGCAGCTCAGGCCGCAAGCAGGACGCTAGCCGCAGGATGCAGTTGGAGATTTTGTCCCTGACCCTCGACGGGGTGCTGAAGGCCATGACAGAGTCATTCGACAAGCTATATGGCGGGGAGACCAAGCTCAGCGACGAGACCCTGAACCAGCTGGAGAACGATGTAGCGGCGTTTGAGCTCACACGCGCCACAGAGGTGGACGAAGCGCACGGGCGCCCCCCTGACCTGGCTGAGACGGAGGCGTGTGTGCGAGCGTTGCGCTCGGCCGCCGCTCCGGGCGGCGACCAGCTGGACGCCATGCTGTTGCGGTGCCCACCTGCCATCGCATGGCTCCACCGGGTCATCATCGCCGTATGGCGGTCGGGGAGAGCCCCGAGGGAATGGAAAACTGCTATTATCACACCGTTATATAAGGGGAAGGGTCCGCGTGACTCCCCTGGTAACTACCGCGGTATAAGCCTTCTCTCTATTGCCGGGAAAGTGTACGCTGCCATACTTCTGCACCGCGTCTCCACGCAGGTTGATGGTCAGTTGCATGAGGCTCAGTGTGGTTTCAGAAAAAGCAGAGGCACTGTTGATGCGATTTTTACTCTGCGCTCGCTGAGCGCGGCACATGCCGAGTACAAACAATGCATGGCTGTGGCATTTGTCGACTATTCTAAAGCTTACGATTGCATAAACCGTGCGGCACTGTGGAGAGTCCTTAGATTATATAGTGTTCATCCGCACATTATTGATCTGTTGGAGGATCTTCACACCAACACCGCAGCTGCCGTGCGGCTGGCTGGGAAAATCGGGCACGAATTCCCCGTGTCGTCTGGTGTGCGACAGGGGTGCGTCATTGCTCCTGTGTTGTTCAATGTTTTTATTGACCACATAGTGAAAAAGGCGCTAGACATGATGCCAGAGGGGGCTGGCGTGTCAGTCGTGACCCGAGCCGGCGGCTCTGTGTTGTCGTCGTCGGTTGAGCGCATAGTAATGCTGATGTATGCCGACGATTTATGTTTGTTCTCGCATGACCCAGCTCAGTTGGCGCTTATGCTGAAAATCCTTGACAAAGTGTCCTCTAGCTTTGGCATGCAAATCAACGCCGCCAAGACAGAAGTGATGATTTTGCCAGCAGATTTTGACGCGGATCTGCCCACGTTTGCGCTGACTGGTGGTGAAGTGAAGACCGTCTCTGCATTTAAGTATCTAGGGAGTTGGATAACCCAGAGTGGTGGTGTGGAAAAGGAGATCGGTGTGCGTGTCGGTCGCGCGCTGGGCGTGTTTGCGTCTTTTGATAAGATTTGGGCCAGCAAGAAGATGCAAGTGCAGTCTAAGATGCGGGTTTACAACACTTTCGTGCTGCCCCACTTTCTGTACGGCTGCGAAACATGGGCCCCTACTAAAACACAACTGACTCGATTGGAGGTTGCCCACTCTAACTGCCTTCGTCGCATTCTGGGTGTGCGCCTGGTCGACCGGCACAGATTAACTTATATTCGGCAGGCGTGCGACACTGAGCCAATTGAGAGCCTTGTGGCAAAGCGATCAATGCAGTGGCTAGGCCATGTGATGCGCATGCCGGCTTCTCGTCTTCCTCGTACGACTTTTGACTGCACAATGGATGTGGCTCGGCAGCAAGGCCGGCCTCCAGCCTCCTCCCGACACTATTTTCTTAAGCTACTGATTCAGCAGCTAGGCGAAACTAGTGGCACTCGTTCTGATTGGAAGACTTTTTCGGACACGGCGTTTGAGCGTGCTCAGGATAGGGTCGGGTGGAGAGCCGTGGTGTACGGTCCGGCTGCCCCTCAGGCGCCGGCCCCTCCACCACGGCGGTCAAGTAGATTGGCAAGCGCCACTTGACCCCCTATCCCCTAGAAGCAGTTAGGACCTATTTTGGAGGCGTCGCACAATAGCTCTCCTTTTTGCTCTGGGACTACACGTTGGCAGGCAGCCGGCTGGTGGCTACCGCCCCTCACAAGTAATTGTTAGGGCCAGAACTGGACTTGGGTCTAGGCGGTGGTACTAGGACTAGAGGTAGTCTTTGCTGGAAAGCCGATGTAACTGTAACTGCTCGACCCCTGGATCCCAAGCCCCCGGGGGGAGGCTCTAACAGCTTGCTTCAACGCGCACGCGCATCTGCGTTAGGAACCACCTTCGCAGCTTCGGCCGCGAGCAGTACGCTAGCCGCATCATGCAGTGGGAGATTTCGTCCCTGACCCTCGACCCCTCAGACCACAAGCCCCTGGGCTGGAGGCTCTACCAGCTGGAGGCAACACACACACGCACCTGCGTTAGGAACCACCTTCGCAGCTCTGGCCGCGAGCAGTACGCTAGCCGCAGGATGAAGTGCGAGATTGTGTCCATGCGCGACGTGTCGCGGTTGCTGCTTCCTTTGAGGTGCTTGTCGGTCAGCTCCCGGCTCTTGGCCTGCAGCTCGGCGTCGGTCTTTCCGCGCAGTCGGAGGTCCTCGATGCCCTTGAGGACTGTGGTTGTTTGCGGGCGTGCACGGGGAGGAGGGGACGATGGGTGCGTGTGCGTGTGTGTGCGTGCATGCGCACGCGTGTGTGTTGCGTGTGTGTGTGGACAAATCAGGGGATGGAATGCAGGGGGGGAAGGGGGGCACAGGCACATGTGCAATGGAGGAGGATGCATGGGGAGGACATGCTTGTGTGCACAGCACAGCACAGGGCCTGTGCAGCGGTGCACGGTCGAGCGCATGCAGCGACAGACCTTGTGCATGCGGCGACAGATGGTGCGCATGCATGCGCCTAGCTGCACATAATGCTAGTGCGCTGGCACTCTTGATGACGCATGGGCACACATCGCTGCCATGCCCCCGCAGGATGGATGTGGTGTTGTGCCGTTGTGCGTGCACCATGCAGGTCGCACCTCGCAGGCGCTCCAGCGCCAAGCGCTCGAACTCGTCCAGGCTGATGTCCTCGATGGGAGAGGCCGCGTACATGGACAGAAGCGTGTGGCGCGTGGCGTGCTCGCCCGCGGCCACGGCCTCAGCCTTGGCCGCGACCACCGAGCTCAAAGTTTTTTGAAACTGCATCGCGCCCTTTCACGGCAGTTCAGTACCAGCAAATGCCACTACTATGGGCTGCACAATAGCACACGCGTCCCTTGCACACACAGGACGAGGGCCGCTGAAATTGAGAAAAGAAGCGGTGTGGGCCTCCAAGTGTGGACCCGCGCCCATCGCACTTGCGCGCCCCCTGCTGCAGCTGCTGTATTGCCAAGTGGACTACTACTTATAAGATGGTCGTGAGTGCGCGTCGGCATGGATCCTCGCTCATCATCATCGTGTGTTCTGTGCTCTTGTGTTCGTTTGTCTCCTCACAGCTTTTTTTCGAGACCATCACACCCAAGCTGAGCGAGGAGCGCATGGTGTTCGAGATCACCCAGGGCACCATTGAGTTTGCGTTCTACCCTGAAGTGAGATGGTGCATGCATGCGCCAGCGTTTGTGCATGGGTGCGCATGAGGCGTGTGTTGGAGGCCAGATCAATTCGAGGCCGCAGTGATCATGCATGCGGCGAGTGAATACGTATGCATTGCAGCACACACACACACGCATACACACACAACCAAAACACACGTGCACACACGCATGACCACAAACACACACACACACACACACAAGTGAACACACACACACACACGAACGCACACACACACGAACACGCACGCACACGCAAGCACAGGTCGCGCCCGTGACCACGACCCACGTGTTTGAGATGGTCGCGATGGGCGTGTACACGACAAACCAGTTCTTCCGCGTCGACAAGAACTTTGTGGCGCAGACGAGCGAGGCGGCGAGCGGGCGATTAATCCCTCTGAACGCGGAGCAGTCGGTGGGTGCACCGTTCGATATGCCCCCATGGTGGTCCCATCCCACCACCATGGTGGGATGCGAGAGCAACAGCAGCGGGGGTGCAAGAGTGTCAGGGGCAGTTGAGAGGAGAGGGAGAAGTGTTCAGGGGGCAGCTGGGCAAAGGCGAGCGGGCGGTCAATTCCCCTGAACGCGGAGCAGTCGGTGGGTGCACCGTTTGGTATGCCCCCATGGTGGTGGGATGCGAGAGCAACAGCAGCGGGGGATGCGAGAGTGTCAGGGACAGCTGAAGGGGAATTGGAGTGGGACGGGGGCATCTGGGCGGCGGCGAACGCGGAGCAGTCGGTGGGTGCACCGTTTGTGCCAACAACGGGTTGGTGGGATGCGGCAGGGGAAGCGGGGACGCCAGAGTGTCAGGGGCAGCTGAGAGGAGGTTGGAGTGCCAGGGGGCACCTGGGTGGGTGCGGCTGGTCCCGCTGAACACGGAGCAGTCGGTGGGTGCACCGTTTGTGCCACCAACATGGTGGTGGGATGCGAGAGCAACGACAGCGAGGATGCATGAGTGGCAGGTGCAGCTGAGAGGAGGGAGGAGTGGAACGGGGGCACCTGGGTGGGTGCGAGGGCGGGCTGGTCCCGCTGAATACGGAGCAGTCGGTGGGTGCACCGTTCGGTATGCCCCCACGGTGGTGGGATGCGAGCGGCAGGGGAAACGGGCTCGCAAGAGGGGCAGCGGGGACGCAATAGGAGCAGGGGCAGCTGTGGGGAGGGAGGAGTAGCAAGGGGTCAGCTGGGCGGCGGGTGGCAAGGCTGGCGGCTGGTCTGCCTGCCAAATACAGGGGCAGAGCGGGCGGTGCACCTCGGTGGGATGGTGGGTTCCTTGAGTCGCAGGGGCCGCTGGGAGGAGGGAGGAGGGGCGAGGGGGCAGCTGGGCGGCGGCGAGGCTGGCAGCTGGTCCGCCTGCTACACACGGGGGCAGGGCGGGCGGTTCACCATGGTGGGATGGATGCAGAAGACGCATGGGCAGCTGGGGGGGAGGGAGGAGGGGCAAGGGGGCAGCTGGGCGGCGGGTGGCGAGGCGGGCGGCTGGCCTGCCTGCTTAACAAGGGGGCAGGGCGGTGCCGTGAGGTGGTGGTGGGATGGATGCAGGAGAAGCTGGTAGTTGGTGCCGCAGTAGCAGTGCCAGTGGCCGGACCAGACAGCTCGTGTTTTATGTGTGTGAACGCCTTTTAGGAGACTAAAAGGCGTTCACAGAGACCGTCAGAGACCCTGACGGCGTCCCCTGCCCTCCCCTGACTGCGTCTTAGGACCCTTCTTAGAGACCCCAACTGCAGCAACCATCATCATCATTGTGACATGCTGCACACTCGGTCGCCTTGCACGCACGCAGGTGCTCGCTGCCAAGAACGTGCCGCTCGAGGTGAAGCCTGGGGTGAAGCACCTGGAAGGTGGGTAAAGACAGCAGTGTGAGGGTGTGGTGATGGCGGCTCAGTGTATAATGAACTGTAGTGGTGGTGGGTGGGGCGAGGGTCAGTCGGTGGGGGCTTGGTGAGGAGGGCAGGATGGAGGTGAAGCCAGGGGTGAAGCGCCTGGAAGGTGGGCGAGGATGGGCGGTGGGAGTTTACACAGTACAGACAGACAGACAGACAGACAGACAGACAGACAGACAGACAGACAGACAGACAGAAGGGGCGCCCGGCTCTGGCGGCTCCTCTCTGTTCATGCTGTGGGGTGCACAGCTTGATGCCACCAACACACACAACCAACCAACCAACCAAGCGTTACACGAGGCTGTCCGCATGCACCGGCAACGCCTGTAATACTGACAGCGATACACCCCGGCCAACACACACACACACACACACGCACACACACGCACACACGCACACACACACACACACGCACACACACACACACAAACATGTAGGCGTGGTTTCGATGGCGCGGGGGAGGGGCACAGCTGGTGGGCACACATACGCACACACACACACACACACGCACGTACGCACACACACGTACACGCATACACGCACACGCACGCACATGTGCAGGCGTGGTGTCGATGGCGCGCGGGGGGGCGCCCGACTCTGGCGGCTCCTCGATCTTTTTCATGCTAGGAGAGGCGAGGCACTTGGACCTGGCATATGCAGCATTCGGGTGCGCTGGTGTTGCGGGTTACCCGCGGGTGTAGTGGTTTAGTTTTCAGCTTTTTTAGTTGTTGTTTTGGGGGCAGCCGGCGCGCGGACCAACGTACCGTTGACCGCCTTGTCCGCTGACTTAGCGTTGACCAGTGCGGAGGTGCCTCCAAAGCCCCACACTGCCTCACACAACGCCACACACTTACTGAATGGCCCTGCCCCATGGCGCCAAAAGTAGACCATCGACTAAATTGGTTTGGGGCGAAATGGCTCCAAATGGCCCCAAATGGCGAAAATAAAATCACTGTGCGGGTTTTTTCCCTGCGAGCCTTTTACGTACGAACGTTACGTAACCACTCAACCCCTAAACGCTTGACCCTTTTCAAGCCTACCGGAACGAGGGAGGAAGGAGGGGTTGGACAGGGAGGGGGGCTGCTCTGTATTCCTCATGAGAGAAGAAGAGGCCTGGCATACGCAGCATTCGGGTGCGTGGGTGTTGGAGCGTGGGAGGAAGGGAGGAAGGGGGGGGGAGGAGGAGAGGTGTGTGTGTGTGTGTGATCCTCGCCAACATTTTCTTCCATCATCTTTATGCTAGGAGAGGCGAGGCACTTGGACCTCGCATATACAGCATTTGGGTGCGTGGGTGTTGGAACGAGGGAGGAGGGAAGGAAGGGGTGGGTAGGAGGGAGGGGGGGAGACCCTTGGAGTGCCCCTGGCAATGTTCCTGCTGTGGCTTGTCGAATCGGTGTGGGAGTGGTACACCCCACACGCACACACAAATACACACACACACACACAAAAATGCAGAAACACACCCAAACGCGCACCCAAACATGCACACACACACACATGCACACAAGCACACACACACATACACACACACACCGTGTGCAGGATTGTGACCAAGGGCATGGAGGTGCTGCACGCACTCGAGTTGCGTGCTGACACACACATGCACATACACGCGTGCACACACACACACACATACACACATATGCACCCTCGCACACACAAACACACAC